>BQNB010073391.1:0-20303 GCA_026074375.1 Tanacetum coccineum
ATACTTGTTGTAGCCCCAATTTATTTAAAATTAGTTATTTACCCACGATCTGTGACACACAGATCCACCTAAACCACATACGGATCTTCGTATGGTGGATCCGTGATCCGCATGTGTCCACAAAAATGGACAGGGTTGATTTTTAGGCAAATTGAGATATAGTGTTGTGTTTTTGGCAATTGAAGTATGTTATATATACTATTAGGAGTATGTGATAACATTTTCGGAGTCGACGTCCAAGTTTTGAGTGAACCGTGCAACTTGTAGTGAATTTCCCAATGGAATATCAACGTAGTCGATCCTACTAGGAGTGTGTTATCTTTTAGTATAAGTTTGACCATTACTAATAACACAATCATTTATGAACATTTAGACTCGACAAAACATTGTCAACACAAGTGTGAGTTGTAATTTGATGATTGTTCTTTTCATCATTTTCAATCGATTTTGTAATTTCATGTATTGACCATACATGTAGATTTTGAAGATATCTATGGTCATTTTATTGATATTTTCTTAATCTAATAAATTTCTAATCTCTATTATGTTCACGATCAAAAGTTTTGTAATTGGAATTTGTAATGAGAATTAACATCTTTTGAATAATGATTAATTACTACATCAAATTTCCACTTACAATTATTTTTGAGATGATGAAGGATCACTATCCATGATAAGTTCCATCATTCCTAATCCTAATCTTAAATAATTAAATACTTCACGTTTTACATATCGGCTATATTATCTTCGGATGCAACTTTCTCGATAGAGATATTGCCCTTTTGGACGTTATCGCGTAGAAAGTGGTGATGGATTTCTATACGTTTAGTTCTAGAGTGTTGTACGGGGTTTTTACTTAAGTCGATAGCGCCTTTATTTTTTCACATAATCAGAACGTCGTCGAGGCGTATGCCGTAGTCGATGAGCTCTTGTTTCATCCATAGTGCTTGTTGACATGGCTTTTTAGTGGAGACGTATTCGGCTTCGGGCGTGGAGATAGAAAGGGCCGTTTGTTTCTTAGCGAACCAAGATGTTAAACATCATCCCATGAACGTACAAACGCGCCACTAGTACTTTTACGATCAACGTAATCTCCCACGTGGTCGAAGTCGGCATAAACTATAGTTTCTATTCCAGTTCCTTTCAGATACCATAATCCTAAGTGACTAGTTCCTCTAATATACCTAAATATACACTTAACGGCTTCTAAATGGGTAGTCTTAGGATTCTCTTGGAAACGAGCACATAAGCAAACACTAAACATAATATCGGGCCTACTTGCAGTTAAATAAAGTAAATTACCAATCATACCTCAATATTTAGAGCTATTTACGGAGTCGGCTTCATCGTCCTTAGTGAGCTTGATCTCCGTTAATAAAACAAAGAACACAACCAGAAAATGAAAAAATAGGGAAGGAGGATAGGGGTCACAACAGAACAAGCCTCGAACCTCAATGTAAAACACGTTTGAACAAAAATGGTTCAAGCCTCGCAACCCACAATGTCCAACAGAAGTTCAACAAGGCAGCTGAACAGTAACAACGACCAAATAGCTGGACTTGCTATATTCGATCCTTTGTTTGACGTAATTATTTCAATGGAGAAAAATCAAGTTGTTTTAAATCTTTTCCGCTGACACTACTACTGAAGCATAAAATAAACGTCAAACAACAAGCCTGATGCAACTTCACCACTCAACTCTACTACAACTTCTCTCTGCAAATGGAAACTCAATTTGTAATATTTTTTGATTTCTCTTTATTTATTATTTATAAAAATTTGAAAAAAAAATAACAGAAATATAAAACCAACAAAAAGAAAATAGAAAAAAAAAACCTAGAAAAACAAAATATAAAATCAGAAAAATTTAAAAAATACCAATAAAATCTTCTCAGACATGTCTCCTTGAATCGCTAACATTAACGTACCTAAAATGTTGATTAACATCAGGACACGGCGTGTAAAGAAGTTTCTAGCAAGATTTTCAAATGCTTTCAAAAACATTCATTTCTAAAATTTTCCTTATGACTTATTACATTAAGCATAACCCTCGGTCTCCAATGTTATAGGGAAGTGTACGCTTTCAGTGCGCATACTCTAAAAATGTAAGAGAAGTCTTCTATCATCAGTTAGTTAAAAAAATTCAGTTGAACACATAATTTTTCCAAAAAGAACTTTTCAATTGTCAACTTAGTCCTACAATATAAAGTTTAGGTATCTTTCCATAAAAAGTGGTGGTTTGTTAAAATGTTGATCTACACTCCTTCACAAATAAGTTTTAAAAGAATTGTAGTATGTAGAAGGTCATTATTATAGGTGAAACAATTTCTAAGGTGAGCTTTCTTAAAAAAACACAGCCTTTTAATGTGTTGGGTTACATTTCATAAATGTCCAATTTTATGTTTTCGAACACATTTTTGTGAAATTAAAATGTGAAACTAAATGGTCAATTCATAATATACATGTTCACTAAGCATCGCACTCCATCTTCAACAATTTTGTGGAGTCCTATTAATTTTTTCATTCCAATGTCAAGTTTTAATAAATAGTGGTATCCCACATATACTGTTGAAGGGGAGCAATCTGAAAAATGAATTCATGCAATATCGTGGTATAATTTTTCTCCCCATGGAATTTTTCATGTCCTAATTTTAATCAATTGATATTTCAAATACTAAGTGTTTTATTATTTAAAATAAGGGGAGAAAATTGTAATTAAAATATAATATAGAAGAATTTGGATCTTTAAGACAATAAGTGCAACTCCTATCCTTCATGTGCTAAACAATTTCGAATCTCAGAGCACATGTGTAGGGGGAGTATTTGAAAATAACAATGTCAGAAAATAGTTTTTATGGTTCGATCTCATACCCAACAACCTATTAAGTTCACGACGATTCTGAAGTCATAAGGTGGTTAGGTTAGGAATAAGTCCTAACGATCCTAACCCCCCCAAAACCGGAGGGATGAACCCAAGGACATCCCCATAGTTAGAATAGCAAGTCCTTAGGTATGATTGGAGATGAACAGTAAGAGGCAAAAATGCCGACTGTAAGATATGAGCAAACCTTGGAACTAATCACAACATAGGTGTTATAAGGTCATGACAGTCTTTGGTAAGCATTGAAGGGTTGAAGAAGAAAAATGAAATGTAATGAATAAAGGGAGAAACAAACCATGCCCTCAAACAACTTAGGCAAAACCGGGTCAATTTTTACATAATCTATCAAACCACAAATGATATTGTTGATATTTAAGAAGTTCCGTCATGGGACCCAGTGATGGCAATGCACAACCCTTTTTTTTTTTTATCTGTTTTTTTTTTTTTTTTTTTGATTTTTATATTTTTTTTTGTTTTTTATTGTATTTTTTTTTTCTTTTCTTTTTATACCTTCCAGCCCTTCTGGTTTCTCATCAAAAGATACTTGTCTCTTTTTCAACGGAGATAACACGTTATCGATTGAACATCTCAGCCTTGAGATTGTTAATATTGAATAGTGGTCAGTCTGCTCCACCTCTGATTACTAAAACCAAGAAGTGCACAAAACGAGTCTAGAAGCAGAAGAGATCAAATTATAAATTATATTAGACATAATGTCAAAATACTCTTGCTGAACACCATAAAGTTTCACAAGTTGTAACAAAGAGTCCTACGCATTATCCTTGAGATCTTGCCAGAACATCCTATGACCTTAAGTAATCCACCGGAAGATGGAAATCTGCTGTGAGCCAACATCAACAAGATTTGGTAGGTGACTATGCTATATTCTATAATGAATAAGGCTTGTGATAACTGGATATCAATTTTGGTCCAGTAAATAAATTGACGGACTTAATCAGAAAAGCTAGTAACTATCTGATTCACTCTTACCGTGTTGTCTGCTTTGAGACGTTCCGGTAATGAGAACTAGTAAGCATGGTAAATCTAACACATCTGTGTTAGAAGATCCTACGCTTTGAGCTGGAAACCTGTCAAGGAGATTCTTGAATCTACCACCTGATCATAGGTTATATTATTATAGCTATAAAACGGGGGGAAACCGAAGGTTAATGCAAGCCGAACTAAAGATGAAAGAAAAGTCATATTCATCTTTTATTACTAACCTGGCTATTGTTAGTTTAGACGACGAGTTGCAGCCTCAATCCAGTGAAGTTTCGATTCATAAACCACATGCTCATACTCAATCTTTCAAAGTTAATCATTCAATGTCAAGATAGGTGATTCTAATCTTCCCCACCATTAAAGAGCCTCATAATCAAATAAAGAATCGCATTGGAAGATTGATAGACTTAAATCATATATGCAAACAAGAATGTAACAAGTATAGTCAAAGTTGGTCAAGAGCACAAGAATGATCAAGGAAAGTCAAATCAAGAATGATTCAAGTCAATGAGATGATGCAAGATAACGATCTCCAAGAAATCAAAGTCAAAAAGATAAAGGCCTCAAGATGAGATCACAAAGCAGAAATGAACAAAGCCATTACAAGCAAGACAAGACCAAAACAAGGCAAAGCATAAACGTCAAAATTCATATCTTCAACGTCAGGGGAGACAATAATAAAACAAAGCAAACTCCTCCAAGAATGTTATTGGTGGTACGAAGGAGTATAAAGAAAACAGACATTCGACATTGGGAGATTGTTAGCCTTAATTATAAAATAATTAAATAAAATGTTATCGTCTTAATAAAGTCAAATTTGGGTCTTGTAAGTACTAAGGACTAGTCGGGTGCCCAAGTAGAAACAGACGTCCATACTTTAGATTATACCAACTCACAGCCCAGATATGCCAAGACCCGACCAAGTAGAAAAGCCCCATAACGCTACTGGTTTGCTAGGGTATAAAAGAAACCCTCATCCACCACATGGAGATGTGTTGTTTGCAATTTGTCTCACTGTAACTCACCACACTTTCTCTCTCTATTCTACACATAGCCAAGTTCTTTTTATCTCTCATTTCTTCTTTATTATTTCCGACTTACCTAAGGGCTTTTTGAGGTATGAATAGAATTGTTGTGTAAGAGATCGTATTGTAGATATCACATTGGTATAAGGTTCACTCCCCGATGAAAGGGAGCTTGTTGATTAGTGAAGTAACTCTCAGTTGGATGCTCGAGAGTAAAGTAGGCGTGAAGAGAGCTTCAGATCGAAACCACTATAAATTCATCATGTCGTTTAGCATTTTATTTTAACCTTTCACTTTAAACTTATGCCTTTACATTTACAACTTAACTTTTACACTTGCATTAAACTATAATTGTTTGAATTGTTTGTGTATGTTGTGTTATTCATGGTTCAGAGTAGCTCTTTGAAGTAACATTGTGATATAGGATATATATGGTAAATAGTCGCTAGTATTTTTAAATCCATTACTGACACTTCTCATAATGCTCAAACTTGATTAGCGATTTGATAATAAATGATATAGTCCGAAAACCTCTTCTTGAGGCGGTCCCTTTAAATTATGGCGGCCCCTTGATGAATCTAGGTCGGCCCCCATATAATTATGGGACTGCCGACAAAGTGTGATATTATCTTCTTGATCTTAAATTTTCTTAAAGAAACATATTAATCCCCCCCCTCCTCCTTTAACGGTTTTCCATAATTGGTTAATCAGATGCCAAAAACTCGCTTTAGTTTTCCAAAACAAA
Source organism: Tanacetum coccineum (assembly GCA_026074375.1). NCBI lineage: Eukaryota > Viridiplantae > Streptophyta > Magnoliopsida > Asterales > Asteraceae > Tanacetum > Tanacetum coccineum. The sequence continues at coordinate 5,654 of BQNB010073391.1, forward strand.
TGGTTTTTTAACATAGATACGACATGTATCAAATTCCCCATGAATGGGGATTAAATATTAAAAGTGTTTATGTTGCTTGATTCGTATTATTTTTGTTGAGTTAAATAACCTCTAATACAAGCTTAACTGAAAATATTCTCAATAAAGCTTGAAGTGTAAAATACGTCTTTGACTAAGTTCCTAGGAAGTTAAAATGAAGTCGTAAATACAGTGTTTTATTGTGTTTTTGCTGGAACAGCACCTGGAAGTCCTACATCCCTTTCATTAAGTTACCAAATGATTTTATACAAAAACGTATTTTTGGGTCATAGTGGCAGTCCATAAATATTTGGGCGCCCCCCTAATATATATGGGCCATCACCTTAGGGGGCGCGTCTGTTTGTATTTCTTAAGATATTTGGCAACCTTCGAAAATTCAATATAGAATCAACCTGTAAGTCGGTAAAAAATAAAAAAAATCATAAGTCGTGCCACCCGCCATTTCGAAGATAATTGAGTCTAGTTTCATTTAAAAATACTTCCAAGTCATCATTCCAAATTTAAGTTATTCAGAAATAAAAAATACTACATAGTGGTCAAAACTTTATGTTTCGTTTTGACGTAAAACTTGTAGTTTACTTTTTCCTTCGAGCCAAGCATTTATAGTCAATGTATATTTGAAAAATGGTACATTTATCTTTTTAAAATATTGATCTTAATTAATTTTGAAATGGGGAGGAGCTATTTTATTTTTAAATAAAATCAAGCTAAGTATGCATCGTTGTATTTAATACACAAAACAACGATATATATCTTTATGTGCATGCTAAATGCTTATGTGTATTTACTTGTATCTTAATTTTGTTAATAGATATTATTAAGTGAGCATTTCTACCTATAATTGAGCTACTTATATATCTAAACACATATGCCATGTGCACTATTTATTTGTTAATAGTTTTCCAGATTATGTGTAATAGGAATTATGCTAGATTTCTTGCGTTAAGATAGAAAATTGTTTGTGCATTGCATATATGCATAGATCACTATATTTACAAGTGTTACATAAACATCTTGTAGATCATTTTGAGTGTAGTAACTCATTTAGGATTGAGAGTTCAATAGTTTGTCAAGTGTATGGAAAAATAATGTCTTAAAGATCAATATTTAATACTCCGTCACTTCCAAAAATATTTCCAACACATTAACTTCTTTCAACAAAATTCTAACATCTTTTCATCATCTTGCATATGGTTTAAAAACCTTGGGTTGGTTAAACAAAATAAAAGATTATATTAATACAATAGTAATTATGTAAAAGAAAATGTATTTTTAAACTTTGTGTGTGCTTACACTATTTTAACAGACACACATAATTATATTCTTTTTATAAACATATAGTATTTTACAAAAGATGTGTGTTGTATAAAAATGGTTAGAAAAATCATTTATATACTCATAAGATGTCAAAAACTATGCAATACATACACTCAAACCAACTATTTTTTCGCACAAGCAAAATATATGACAATCTTGAAGTAAGAAGTTAACTTGTCATTATTCAACAACCCCACCTTACAATTAGTCTTAGGATTAATGGAACGCACTATAAAAATCTTTATTTGTTTTCTTTTAAAAAGAGTGTCCGTGAGGGTCAAGAAAGATTTCAAATATATATCGATTCATTATTCAATTTTATGAAAGATATAATTATAAGAATCTAAATGAGCAATTTTCCGAGAACGTGACCAAGAAATAAAGTGGGATTTCTTATTATTCTAACTTTAAGATTATATCAAAAGTAACAATAGATATTAGCGTTAAACCCTACGATACTCAATCACACTCGATTGATATGAAAATAACGACATCCTTTTCCAAGACGATAAGAATATGCATCGGATCATATTGAGTCTACTTGTCCAACAGTTGTGTTCCAAATATTTGGCAAATATATGCATAAAATACACAATGAAGTAGGATTGACGACTTGAATGTTTTGTCTAAAATATTCAAGTAATTTACCTTGCAATGCAATTGGTAAAGTCGTCATCTCCGAAAAGCCAAACATGAGCAAATGCACAACATATGTAACTTTGCTCAAACAATTCAAAAGCACAACTCAAAACTAAAATTCTCTTATCATCAAAACTTTCTCTAACTTTACCAAATAAGCATAATATTTCCTTTTCACCAAATGAGAACCCTTTAACCATCTAAGGTTAAAACTAGGAATAATTGAACATATCCACAAAAAACCATTATTGTGCGCTTTCTTTCAATAAGATGAAATGTAAGAGAATTTTCGAATATAAAGATGATTATTATTCAAACGATAATCAATCTCATCATTCAATCTAATTACAAAATTAGAACATAGAACATTAAAATCCGAGACTATAATTATGATAGAATCATGGAAAATATCAATCAAATGACCATAGATATTTTCACGTGTCTACATGTTTAACCATACTCGTTATTACATCAAAATCATGAAATCGATAGCAAGACAACAAGATTAGTCATCGAATTGCAAATTTACATAGCTCAGCAATAAGATGTTTATTGAGGTCTTTTAAAGTTCAAATGTATGTGTTTATAGCTATGGTAAAATTATACTGGTAAACATAACACACTCTAATAGTATTGACACTTATATTTTTCCAGCGGGGAACTCATAAAGTACGCCTACTGATAAGCAAGTCGTGGCTGTCATTTTTGAATAACTCAAACAAGACGCCTCATAACGTTATATAAGTTTCTCTTTAAAACCTAATATCAATCCATCTCCCAAATAATGGAAAATGATCCTCTCCTGGCCCAAATTTCGCGCACCATCTACGGATCGATGGTTCCTCCGTCCTAGATTCATCTTCTGTTTAAAGGAAAGATCTGACCTAATGGCAATAGATTTAAATCATCTCCTCTGTCAATCTCTTGCTTTAAAAGTCTAACATAATGTAAGCTAAACTTTAGTTAATCACAATATTTCTTACAAAGAAACAACCACAAGATCTATTGAGGTAAATAACCTTAATTGGATTTCTTTCATAAAAGACATGCAAAGGTGCATTCTTTGAAAAATCTCAATATAGAGCATTACACATGGTCACTTTTAAGCATACTCCTAGGTCCTAGATGACCTCATTCTTGTCTTATAGCTACAACAACTTGCCTTTGCTCTCTCATATCAACCTAGAATTCTACACGTCTTAATTAGTGGATTATGTTAACCGAAATTAAAGTAACGTTATTGAGTCATAGTAGGCATGAATGAAAATACAGTACCACTTTTATCTTTTAGCTACACTTCCATTAGGCCTAAATATAAGAATTCTATTTTGGTCAACATGATAATGACTAATGGAGAATCTATTGCACTAGAAATTCAATTTTACTTAACGGTTGAATTGCTTCCAAGAGTGAAGTTGGGTTCGTGGTATAACATGTAAAAATTGTCGTGTTTAGCCTGAATTAAGCACCACTAGTGATAGTCTTATATTCATTATCTAACTTGATTAAATGGCTCTTCCTAAATATGCCTAATGATAGTCTACATTGATAGACATTGTATCTCATTAGGAGTGCACACTAAGCAATTAGAAATTAGGTTTCTCCTTAGTCTATCTAGACTACATGCATTTCACATATGTGCTTTGAAGTTTCAAGATGATAACGTGCTCCCACGTAGTGCAATTATATGCTTTCATGTTTATCTTAATGCTCAGCGTTTATTTGCTTAGCTATTGAATGCATGTTTGTTATAAAAGCGTTTGCCTTTTTCTAGCAATTTAGATTAAAAAATCTCTTAGTTTATCTAAATAACACATGCTCCTAAGTGCTAAATGCTAACATGTTTTACATGATGATTGCATTTAAAATTATCACATTTTGTATACGTCATTTTACATGACTTACATGTTAATTGTGCACCTACACTATGTTAGTTTAATGTATGACAATTTATATTTAAATGTCATATAGTCTTACACATTAATCTTGTTGATTATTGTGTTGATGCATGCTTAAATAAACTTACATGCTTAAATCTATATATCTTATGCATCTAGGTATATATCTTCTCACACTAGAATATTTTTCTTCGCGTTCGTGTCTCAAATGTAAAAAGTCAAAAGAGTCATAAAACGGTTTTATATCTCCTAGAGTCTTCACTCACACATTCTCTTAATCATCATCTTGCTTTCTTCCTAATAATCCACTCTTTTGTCAAGAAAAACTTAGATACAAATCTAACACTCCTCCTAGTAGGTTTGACAACTTAAATATTTCATCCGAAATATGCAAGTATCTTTAACTTGCAATCGCAAACGTTAAAGGTCATATCCGAAAATCCCTATTCAAGCCTTTTAACAACATAAGTTAAAACGCTCTCCTTTTCTCTTCGACGAAAACATTATTTTCTCTTCAACGAAAACATTCTTTCTCTTCGATGAAACATTCTTTCTCTTCGAAGAAACATTCTTTCTCGTCAACAAAAACATTCTTTTCTCTTAGACGAAAACATTCTTTCTCTTGACGAAACATTCTTTCTCTTCAATGAAAACATCCTTTCTCTCCGATGAAAACATTTTTCTTCGACGAAAACAGTATCTCTCTTCGACAAAAACAATCTTTTTCTTTCAATCACACCTCTTCCTTCTCACTCAACCACGCCTCTTCAACCATAGAGATGGCTAATCTCTTTCATCTACTATTTCCGCTACCACCTTTAAGACAACCGTATACCTCGTCATTTGATTGTTCTATGAACATTCGCAATGCTCGAGAAGAGCTACATAACTTTGTGAGTATAGTTTATCGTACGCTAACCATAATCCGTCTTGAAATTGTCAAGATCGTCGTCTCTATCTTCGTTTGTTTCATTATTATTATTATTATATTTTTACATACGAAACACACCGAAGATACGTCACCATTTCCTTCAGGACAATGTCCAAAAGGAAACATCTCCATCGAAAAGATTGCGTCTGAAGATAACATTGCCGACATTCTTTCTTTACCCCTCAAGCACGATTCGTTAAATTATCAAGGTCTAGGAATGATGGAACACATTCCATAAATCCTTTTCTTCTTTTCTACTAGTCTCGGTTCTAGTCTATTTTCTATTCCATTTCGTATCGTGACAACTTAACTACTTCATCCGAAGTACTTTAAGTATTTTTAATTAGCGAAATGCAAATTAAAATGTCACTCTTTTTGAAAAATTCATCAATTTCTACAAACATCCCTCCTGTTGGCGGTCCGGCGGCCCCTAGATCTATTCTGGCGGCCCCCAAATATATCTGGGACCGCCGGCAGCAGCTTGTAATACCATTCATTTTTTTATTCCATAACCTAACACTTCCTCTCTTCTGCTATGAGTTGGCGTCTACTCCATACCCAAACCTATACTCAATATCTCTCTATATATCAATATGTCATCCTCATATCCCAACACTCATAAGCCTTGTTGCTTATGTTTTCAAGAGTCAAGTGAATTTCATAATGAAATGCGTCTCATTATCAAACACATTCCTTACAATCGATAGACTTACAATCCATCACTTCACAATAAATCCCCTCACATACAAACCTTGGTCCTCACATCTCGCATACGTCTTGTCTCAAATTCATAGACGATTCTTCTCACTCCTAAACGTTTCTTCTCTCTTCTAGTAGTCGTTTCACTTCTGATAGTCTTTCTACTTCTAAAAGTTTCTTCTCACTTCTAAACGTTCCTTTTCACTTCTAATGAGTCTCCTCATCTCTAACGTTTCTTCTCACTTCTATACGTTTCTTCTCTCTTCTAATAGTCTTGTTACTATTAGAATTCCTCCTATATCCCTTGACAACTTAATTATTTCATCCGAAATATTTAAGTAATTTGCGAAATGCAAATGTCACTCCTTCGCAAAACTTTCCACTTTCTAGAAAGTGAAGAACATAAAGAAGATATTCTAATCTTTGTTCTTAAACATATGTCTTGAGTCTTTTAATTATATCATTTAGATTGTTGATTTTAAAACAATGATTACATGTAGGGGTGTTAGCAGGGTCGGGTTGACCTGACCCAAACCTGAACCCGAACCTGATGAGGCTTATCGGGTCGGGTTAAATCGGGTGAAAAATTCTAGTCGGGTTGATATCACCCGAGCCCGACAACTTGATAGTGTTATCGGGTCGGGTTAGGGTTAAAAAAATTACTATCGGGTTAGCAGGTCAACTCGATAAGACCCAAAAAATATATTTATACTACTTTTTTTAAAAGCCCAATACCCTGTACAAATTTGTCAAGTGCAGTTTAGAACCCATTTGTTTTGCCAAGTTCCCTCTATTTTTATCACAGTTATAACTTTGTCTATCAGGCTACTTAAATCCAGTTCAAATTATGAAGGAATATGGTATACATAAGCTAAAACATGAACAAACAAGTCAATGAAATTGCCCTAAAATGTCATTTATTAAACACACTCGGCACATGTTTGCTTACACTTATTTGGCTAGCTTTTCCAAAATATATTGTATTCAGAAAAGGGATATACAACCTTTCCAGTAGCTTTATTAGTTTCAAGGTATGAGAAAGCTTCTTTCACTCTGTAGTACCACCCGATAACCACTTTCTTTTAAAGTGTCATACTTTAGAATACTAACACCTAAAATGCATGTCTAATTCCCCGCTAATATCTTGATATATATATGTGCACTTGTCTATTAACTTTGTTTTGTAGCACACATATATATCTTGATTCCTTGGTGCCCCAAACAAGGGGGAGCTTACACCTAGGGGGAGAACTTACAAGTGTCCTACTCATTTAAATTGCATTCATCGAACATCTTGAGTTTCGATGGTAATTTATTTGATCCATGGATCCATTAGAGTCACTTTGCAAGGTTTGTCATTATCATGGGGATGAAATGAGCAAGGAGGAACTAGGAGATATATGAGTATATAGCATGGAGTTGGTTAAACCATGATGATAGAAGACTTTACTAGGATGATGCAAGCTCACCTTTATAGGAAGATAGGATTGGGGATTGTCAAATACGATAAAGGGTTTATTCATACTCCAAATACCTCACCACCTCCACTTCAAAGTCACCCTCAACCTTGAGGTTCTCTTCTCTTACCTTCAACTTATATACTTGAAGTACCTACCTTCTTTTCAAGCCTTCTTCTCATTTCTCATATCCTCTTCTAAATTATCCAAGAAACACAAAACCACCTCAACCTTATTTCTCATGTTGTGTTCTCATTCCCCCAACCAATATACTTGGATCACCTACCTTTTCCTCATTCCTTTAACCTTTACACTCGAAGTACCTACCCTCTTGTCTTGCCTACTTCTCACCTCTCATGACCTTTTCTAAACTATCCAAGGAACACACAATCACATTTACCTTTATTTCTCACATCTTCTCCTCATACCTCAAACCTATATACTCAGAGCACCTATCCTCTTCTTATTCCTCCAACATATATACCATAGCACGTATCCTCTTCTCATGTCTTCTTCTCAAACCTCTAACCTATATGCTTCAACCATAATCCACACTATACCTTTTTGCTTCGACAAAAGGGGGAGAAGGGAATGTAAACGAGTAACTTTTAAACTTTACTATATGTTATAGTTTACATAGTTTGTTATCATCAAAAAGGGGGAGATTGTTAGTGCAAATATTACGATATTTAATCTATACAATCTCTTTATGTTTTGGTAATGACAAATATGTGACTTGTAATACATAACGTAAAGTGCGCAAGTTACTCGTAATCACAAATCATCAATGCATACATACATCAACATCTCTCGACGTCTCAAATCTGCATCAACACCGATGTTTGTTTGCACCCACGTAAATCACATAAGGTATGTACAAACAAACATTAAACTTGTAGGATGATCAAATAAAAATATTTTTTTCTTAACCATTACATTTCTACAAAAGTATTTTTCACAAAAATAAATAAACACAAAATACTTTTTAATAAAAGAAATATTTTATTTAAATATAAAATTTGAAATCTGATTTTCCCCCCAAAATTGAAGCTTCTATACCAGATACAACCTTCCCCACAAAAAGATAAAAAAAGAAGAGCGTAGTCTAGGCGACGACCCCCTTATAGTCCCTTGGCGGCCCCCTTTTAAATATAAGGGACCGCTGGGACCAGGGGGAGGGCCATTGCCATACTGTTCAGATTCAGTCTCCTATAAAAGTGGGTCCATGCTCCAGCTGATAATCATAACCTTTAGTCATGAAATTTCGCATCAGTTCTTTCACTCTCTAGATCTTACTAAAATCCTCTAAATATTTGATCATTTAACTTGTTTACATCTTGTTAAATGTGATCCAATCTTATACTCTTTTTCTTCTTCCTCAAGTGCATGAGAAGAACTTTCGGGCTTCATACTTCAAGATCCAAAGTTTATTAGTCCTAGTTAGTCCATTTGTATCATTTTTACATATAGATTTTGAGTCAATGTTTCCAATCTTTAGTAGTAATGTTATCCAAATGATGTAAGTAATTTGGATGGTTGATTATGGGTTGGTTAGTATTTTAGGCCTTAAAATACATTGTGAAGTTGTAGATTGGTTCTAGCTAAGATTAGGACTCGACATTTAGCTTAGTGTTGGAAAAAATAATTAAGGCGAAACGCAGTTTATGTGTTTTAGGCCATAAAACACAAGGTTCTTATGTTTGGGCCATAAAAAAACATAATGGGTTTGGGTATAACCGAAGAAGAACACGACATCATAGCGTAGTGTCGGAAAATAATGTAGAGCTTTGGTATAAGGTTTTCTCCCCCGAAAGGGAGCTTGTTGATTAGTTGAAGTAAAACTCTCGAGTTAATACTCGAGGGAGTAGAGTATGTGCGCGAAGAGGCGCTTCGAGACCGAACCACTATAATCAACGAGTCTCGTTTGCATTTCCTGTACCTTTCTCTTACTTATGTCTTACAATTTTTATCTGCTTTACTTTTAAACTGGCATTGTTCTATGATGGTGTGAACTGTTTGTGTTTGTTGTGTAGTCATGGGTTTGTGTAGCTCTTTGTAGTAAAGCATTATGAGTATGTAAATTATTTGGTAAACGATATAGTGCTAGTTATTGCAAATCCATTATCGACACTCCTCATATTGCGTCAAACTTGATTGGTGATTTGATACAAATATTATAGTGCGAAAACCTCTTCTGGACGCAGTCCCTTTAAATAGGGCGGCCCCCTTATGTACTGGGCGGTCCCCATACATTTATGGGACCGCCGGCAGAGAGTGATAAAATAATTTATACAAAAGATTTGAAGTTTTTAAGAGGAAACGTATTCACCCCCCTCTACGGTTTCCATAATACATGTCAGTCTGGTGGATACGCCATATCAAATTAATGAATACGCCGTATTCCAGAACTGACAAGTGCAATAAATAAGATTATAAAAAAACGTCAAGTGACAATCAATACTCATAGGGTATGGGTGGCGGATACGCCGTATTGATGTCTGGGAAGACAGAGTAGCGATAACAAAATTAAAAGTAATCCGAGTTGTCTACAGGAACACTTTTGTTATTACAGCCATCTGTGTAAGTTAGCACTTGTCTTCATCTTCATCATCTTATATTGGTGCGGCCACCTTCCATCCGTTGTCCTTTACTGAAAAATATCTTGGTGTAGATTATGGACTATTATATTACTTTCTCTCCCAAAATATCATATTCATAACTTCTTATTGCAATATATTCTTCATTGTCTAGAGAGTATTGAATACTTTAGACTTTTCCGCTTTGCACCTTCTTTGTTAGGTTGCAACATTGATATAATTGGATTTATTCTAATATTTATGCTTTTGTTGATTTTGTTCATCTTCCTTTTTGGTGTCCGCTCTTTCATGGGTAAGTTAGAATAGGGTTTAGAAGAACGAGTCAGAAGTTGATATTGTTTACATCCTCAAGATCTCTCACTATTTGTCTCTTATTTCCAATTCCTATTATCCAAGCATGGAATAGTACTTTCTTATTCTATCCATCCATTTTCATGTATTTTATCAAATGACGATATTTACTCGTGAAAATATTATGGAGTGGAGTAAATACCCTAGTAGTCTCCTTCGTCCAAACATTTCTTCTTCTCCATCGTACGATTCAGGATAAAATTTACAGAAAAATTTCTCAATAAGTTTCTTCCCGAATGGATGAACTTTTCCTCCCCTTCGTTTATCCGAGCATTTGTTTTCCTCAACAGCCAGCGAGAGAGGAAGATTTTCCATTCGAAAAGTTTGATGGGAATTCACACCAGGAATGTAGATCGAATCAATCATTTTAAGTACCATAGCAATGTGGTTTATCACATCTTCGTCAATCCATCCGTGGTATGCATTCACTTGCAATTCCTCCAAAAATTCCTTGCTGAGTTCAATGTTAATATTGGTAACTGTAATAAAAAGATGTGATTTTAAGGTCTAAAGACTTTCCATGTATTTTATCTGAATTAGTTCTCTGCCATGATTTTCTTATGGTTTTCTTCCTCAGTCACGAAGCTCTGATAATACTTCCTATAATCAGCAGGGTAAAATTTATCAAGCAGGATTTTGCTTTTGAAGAAAGATAGAAATAATTTAGCAAAAAAATCAAATAGTAAAACCAAATTCCTGGTTTCAGATGATCGATACGCCGTAACCAATGGAAGTGGATACGCCGTATTAATCAATTGGAATGAATACGTTGTATTGGTCAGAAAGTTTGATACGCCGTATCCGATGGAAGTGGAAACGCCATATTCAGCTATTGACCAGAACAGTGTATTAAGAAAAATAATTAAATATGCAAACAATTAAACATCACATCTAACAACGGGGCAATACAATTAAAGACAAATATAAAAAATATACATAATGATACAAGAAAAACACTAGATCTAATGACACAGCTAACTCCTAAGGGTTAGAGTCTAATTCAACTGGTAAAAACTAAAATATCCAATAAAAATCAAGATCATTATTTACCTCCCGCGGCAACGCGCCAAAAACTTGATGTGGTCGTTGTGTGGTATATATTTAAGATGTTTAATTTATATTTTGTCGACTTAACAAAAAACGACACTTTAACGGGCAGTGTACCCGGTCGGTGGTAGAATTCGAAGTAAGTAAGTGTGTACGAACACATTGAAGCGAGGTTAAATCTCTCAATTTATTTATATTTATGGTTATCTAACTATGTCAGAGATCTGAATCTAAGTCAAAGCCTAATGCAAACCTATGTCATTCTAATTCTAATTCTCACAGGTAAAAAAGGGGGGTTTCCGCCTAATCGACTGACACACGGTTATCGATGACTACAATAAATTCAAGACACTTTAAACCCACAATCTAATATACAGCAGATAAAAGCGGAGGTCGAGCTTAAATAAGAAAACCGTATAACCATTATTAATCCGATTAAACTGTTGGTTTTGTTTATTTAGTACAATGATGTTCTACATGTCGAGGTGGCATATCATTTCTTAATACTTTAGCGGGACTTACTTCCTAGAGAAGGGCTTGTGCTTTAGAATGGACAGGTAGTTGGGATGAATATTTGTGCTTGGTGGAGTTTGCCTACAATAATAGTTGGCAATTTATACCCGAGCTCATAGAGACTTTACCCACTTACTGCTTAATGGCAATTTATACACTAGTAGTCCACTTGTCCAACTATCCAATGGAATCAGTATGTTATTTGTTGAATTATCTAGGTTCACCTTCTAGTTAACACGTTCAATAAATAATTGGCAATATCCAATTAACAAGTTAAGCCCGAAGCGTATCCTAGACACAGATTTAGAAAGACAATACTTGTGATCCTATGATTCTAGATGTATAAATCACTATATGGAGAGCTATCCCGGACTCTAGATTACTTGATCTGTATCACTAGATCCAGTTGAATGATAGGTCGCATACAAAGCACGTAAACAAGTATAAATTGATAAACATAAACAAGCATACAACGATAAATCAAGAAATCAAGATAAACAATACCAAACATTCAAATCTTCATAATAATGGCTAATACCCGAAGGTATTAGCCTTCAAACGTCATAATAAATACAAGAGCAATTATTTAGCCAAGGTAAACTAACCGAGTGAACGAATGATACCAAAAACTGAATGATTACTAAAGTATATGGAATTACACGATGTCTCCTATAGAATTGATAATGTTACTTGACCTCTTATGCTCTTTTTCTCCTCTAAAAATTGACTTTTGTGGTTTAGGTATCGAGAATATGATTTAGCACACCTAAAACTCGTTTTTGGGTTTTCTATTTATAAGGTCTGGAAGTCGGTTCGATACGGTGTATCCAATGGGTTGGATACGGCGTATTGGGGATGTCTTAGAGTAGGGACCACGTTTGATATTTTCTATAATATTCACACACTATATCTTGAATACGGCGTATTGAGTCTCTCTGGATACGACGTATTGAGCTTCATTCCATTGTGGTCTTTGGTGAGTGCAGGCACGGATACGCCATATCTTCCTTGATGGCGTATTGGTCTTCAGAATAGTAATCTTTAAAATATCTTCGTTTAAGCTCCAGAATGCGCGCCTTTTGCTAATATTCACCAAGTACTCCATAATTACTGCAATTCTCAAATATAAACGATTAAGTAACAGTTCTTTGCAATAATTATACAAAATGGGTTAATAACATGGGATAAATGATGCTATAAAATAGACATTATTTGATGTCATCCGTGATGCTTACAAATATTTTTTTAGGTTCAGTAACTCATACAATAACCATGTATACTTGAGTAACCTATATGTAACATTTTAAACTTTAGTAACGTAATCGAACATTTACGCAAACTTTAGTAACTTGTTTGTATATTAACCCTAATCTTTATGTCATGATGTAAGGGTAGATTCCCTTTCTTAGAATTCTCCATTTTGAATCTTTTTAAATTTTTATCTAAGTACGTGTCCTGACTAAGTCCTATAAGACGTTTTGACCTATCTTTGTAAATCTTTATACCAAGAATATATGCTGCATCTCCCAAATCTTTCATAGCGAAACATTTTCCCAACCAGTATTTTACACTGTGTGACATTGGGATATCATTTCCCATGAGTAGTATATCATCCACATATAATACCAGGAAGACTACAACACTCCCACTGACTTTGACATATATACAGGACTCATCTTCGCTTCTAGAAAATACAAACTATGTAACTTTCTTATGGAAGCAGAGATTCCAGCTACGAGAAGCATGTTTAAGTTCATAAATGGCCTTTTGAAGCTTGCACACTCTTTTAGGATACTTTGCATTTTCAAAACCTTCTAGTTGTGCATAAACACATCATTTGTCAGTTTTTTGTTAAGGAAAGCGGTCTTGACATCAATCTACCATATTTCATAATCATGAAACGCAGCTATGGCAAGCATTATCCTAATTGACTTTATTTTAGCTACTGGTGAGAAGGTTTCCTCGTAATCAATCCCTTGGGTTTGAGTATAACCCTTCGCTACCAACCTAGCTTTATAAGTGTGTACTTTCCCATCCATGTCTGTCTTCTTCTTGAAGATCCACTTACATCCCATCGTCTTAAGACCGGGTGTAGTGTCAACCAAATTCCAAACTTGGTTGTCATACATAGACTGAATCTTGCTTTTCATAGCTTCCTTCCACTTAGCAGCCTCAGGGCTTGCCATCGCTTCCTTGTAGTTAGTAGGCTCATCCAATTTACTTAGTGTACAATCACTAATCTTGTCCTCTTCAATATGAAAACCATAGTGAAACTGAGTAGGCTTGCTTACTCTACCACTTGTTTTGCGTATGGGTAAGGATATACCATCAGGCTTAACAGGTGTCACCACCTCTTGTTGAGTGTCAGTGTTCACTATAGGTTCTTCATCGGCAGACTCTTGAATTTTTTCAAGTTCTATCTTACTCCCACTATCCTCTTTAGATATCATTTCTCTCTCAAGGAACACTCCTCTTCGAGCTACAAATACCACATTATCCTTGAGTTTGTAAAATAAATATCCAAATGACTCTTCTGGATAACTGACGAAAAGACACTTTTTAGATCTGGCTTCTAGTTTGTCCTGAGCTTCTTGTCTAACGTAAACCTCACAACCCCAGATTTTGATAAGCTAAAGAGAAGGACGTTTTCCCTTCCACATCTTAAAAGGTTTCTTCGAAACCTTCTTAGTGGGTACAAGATCTAAGATATGGACGGCTGTCTCTAATGCGTAACCCCAGAAGCTTATTGAAAGTGTTGCTCGACTCATCATAGATCGAACCATGTCTAACAGGGTTCTATTCCTCCTCTCAACAACTCTATTTAGTTGTGGTGTTCTAGGAGGAGTTAACTGTGAAACTATACCACAGTTTTTAAGATGATGAAAAATTCGATACTAAGGTATTCTCCTCTCCTATCGGGTCGGAGTACCTTTATCTTTCTGCCCAGTTGGTTCTCTACCTCGTTTTAATACCTTTTGAATACTTCAAAGGTATCTGACTTATGTTTGATCAGATAAACATATCCATATCTACTGAAATCATCAGTAAACGTAACGTAGTAGCGGTTTCCATATTTTGTGGTCCACACACATCTGTGTGTACTAAGTCCAATAATCCTTCACCTCTTTCACACGATCCTACGAATGGTAATTTAGTCATCTT
>BQNB010073392.1:0-32132 GCA_026074375.1 Tanacetum coccineum
TAAAGGCTTTAGACTCGTTCGGTTCACATTGATAATCATTCGTTCGGTCCACATTGATAATCATTCGTTCGGTCCACATTGATAATCATTCGTTCGGTCCACATATACAATCACTCGATCGGTTCTCATTTGATATTTCTCTGTTCGGTGCTCAAAACATATTACTCAATCGGTTCTCATTTGATATTTTTCGTTCGGTGCTCAAAACATATTACTCGTTCGGTTCCTAAAGGAATTACTCATTTGGTTTCAAAGCTTAACCAATTCATAAGACATGATTTTTGCTTATGGGTTTATCAATAATGACTTGTTTAGACCTATTTTTATCATTTAAGAACACATTGGTTGTAGGCTTAGCATCATACGAATAGCACAAAACCATAAAATCATGTAAACCGAGTAAACTAACAAGAATGGGTTCAATATTACATTTAAATGATTCTAGCACTTAGCAAGGATGCACATCATTTCAATCCCACACAAAACCCATAACATTTATACAACATTTCACTTAAACTCATATTTTTTGATCGAAAACATGGCAAGCACACATTCATATAAGTCTCAAACAAAAAACTGCTTTAAACTATGCATCTATACACCAATGGCATCAAAAACCCTCAATCAATTTGAAGATTTGAACACTTTTGATTTAGGAAACTGGTGAAATCAAAAGATTCTTTCAAGGTTTAAGATGTATATGCCGTGTGGATTAAGTTTGTAGTTATACCTTTAAAGCAAAATTTACCCGAGATGGCAGTGGAGATGTTGGCGAGTGATTATGTTAAGTGTGTTTGTGCGTGTGAAGGTAGATGTGAACAGTGACTAGGGATGAAGAGGATGATTTATTTATTTAAGTTTAGATTATAACACATATAGTCCCTTACGTTTCATCACCCTTTTATTTTGCCATTATAAGTTTTATAAGGTATATATTAGATAAACAAATAGCACTTATAGTCCCTAATGTTTAAACTAGCATACCTATAGACTTATGTTTGCAAGTATATTCCTAAAGGCATAACCACATAACACATTAGGCACATGTAAGCTAAAATTAATTAACTTTCCTTAAAGTGATGTTTTGTTATTGTGTAACAACCTTAAACTCAATTTATTATGACGAAGAACTTTGACATTCTCTCCCCCTCAAACAATGACCCATTTTCTATTTAAAGAGCTGTAGTCGTTGTTTGAGAAGTCAAATGTCATTTGAAAAAACATATTTTCTGATGAAGGAAGTATTTATTTTTGAGAAACAACAAACACCATAGCAAATAAGATTTCTCTTATTTTGATACATAAGCGCACTGACACGTACACTTATGGAAACATAGAAAGCACGGGTTGTGATGCAAAGTAATCACAAGCCTTTGCATGGACATAAAGTAGACCATGCCCGAGAATAAATTCCCGTTGAGAGGTCAAGTTTTCTTTTTGAGATACTTGCCTTTAAGATGATGACCGGGTTGCTATCTGAAATAATAGCAAGCCATTTGGCATGTTTTGAAAACATTTGGAACTTCTGCTCGAACTTCATTTACAGGCTCGTATCATTATTGAATGACATTTCTAAGACCGTAAATGTTATCGATTTTCAGAAGACATGCCATTATTACCTCTTTTTATATTTTCTCATTTTTTAATTTTTTCTTTGGTTTTTAAAATTTTATATTTTTGTATTTTGTTTTTATAAAAATTTTGAAAAATGAAAAATCTTTTTGGTTTTTATGGTTTTAAAATATATACATATTATACAGGATATTTGAATAGGTACCACTACTATTCATCAACTTCATCTGCCAATTGTTTCAGAGTCTCCGGCGTAAAACTTCGCATTCCCAGCTTGTTGATCAGAAATTCAATTCTTTCTCGGCCAAGAGCTTTAGTGAAGATGTTTGATTAATGTTAAATTCAACCCTTTATATATATAAATATAAATAAATATAAATATATAAGGATCAAAATCCACAAAATCAATAAAACCGGAAGTAGTATGTGATATTCCCGGGTCGTTTATCCCCAATGAAGAGTGAATTGGAAATTCGAAAGTTAGATTGACATTTAAAGCTTGAATGGAGCAAGATTTTGGATTGAATTTCTAAATCTACGAGAAAAATAAGGCAATCTACACTAAGAATGAGAAAGGCACACAAAGTTATATTCTAAAAACGTAAACGGAATGTGAAAACGACACTTGAAAACCCTAATTTTTAAAAAATTAACCTAAATTGATTTTTTCACTTTTAATTGACTTAAATTGACTAAAAAGAAAGATTAAAGAAAACTAGAACGAAAACAGAGTTAAATTAAGCTCTAAAACATTAAAAATGTGAACGGGAACGAATCTATTTTTCCTAGGTGGAGTAAGATAAAAGAAAATTTTATAAAAAAGAATTATATTTTTTTGATTTTTTTATAATTTATTATGAATTAAAAATGATTTTAATGAAAATTAATTATTAAAAATACTAAACTAAATTAATAAAATCTGGAAAAATTAAGAAAATTAATTTAAACTATTTTAAACCTAGGAAAAATAAAAAAGTTGAAAAAGCTATTCGAATAAGCAGTTAAAATAAGCTAAAACAGCTTATGGGCTTATTGGGCTATTACGCCCTTAAATAATTAAGTGTGCAAACTAATAGCGGATGAGACATTGTTGCACGTTGGTTATGAGGGTGTATGTGTGGGACGCTGACTTGTTAAAGGGGAGGTCACAGGTTCGACCCCTGTGGCCTCCTTTTTTTGTAAATCATTTTTTTTTAATTTTTCTTTTAAAAACTTATAAAACTAGAAAAAATAAGCAACTTTAAAAAACGGACTTTTTTACAAAACTAAAAAATAAGCCTGAAATAAGCTGAGAATGATGACAGTTTTAATCTAACAAGCTAAAAAGCTTTTAAGCTAAACTTAATAAGCAAATAAGCTACCAATGGCTTATAACAAAGCAAAATAAGCAAACAAGGGATTGAACCAAACCTAATAAGCAAATGTCACAGGAAATAAGGAAGGAAAATAAGCTAATAAGCTGAAGAGAAGCATAGCAGTACTAACTTGGAGTTAGTACTACTAGACTTTGAAAAAGCTCAATAAGCACTTAAAAAGCACAAATGAGCACAAGCAGACAATCTCTAATACCTAATAAGCAAGGAAACTAAAAATAAGCAAAGGACATTAGCAAATAAGGCAGAAAAAGGCAATAAGCCAAATGGTACACACTGCATACAAACAGCCCTAAGGGGCACTTTTGGGCTTAAAAATAAGTCACTTAGAGGGATCTTGAGGACAAGCAACTTACAAAGGCTTAAAGCTCAGCTTATGAGCTTTCTAAAAATGCAAAGAAATATGAATTTGAAAGTCAAATAAGCTTCAAAAAAGTCAAATGAAATGTGCTTACTCAGACAGCATGTGCTGATTTTTTCATATTTAGCAAAGACAAAGGCAATAAGCAGACCTAAGAATAAGCTGTCAAATAAGCTCAAAATTGAAAACCTAGATGAAAAAGATTGAGATTGGCTACCAATGAGCTTATGCTCAAAATCTTAGATGCTAAAAACAACTTTTACTATCTGAAAATTCAAAATGAAAAAGGCTTTTTTTGAAAACTAAAAATACTACTTGACAGTTATGACTGAATTGGACAAACACAAAAGAAAACCTAAAGGACTCTAATCCTACTGCATTAAGACATAGAAAGGACACAAAAGTGAGACTCAAAAGCTGTTTCAAAGACCTTAATCTAATAAGCTATAAGCAATTGTTCTTACACAACAGTTTTTAAAGTCTACTTATGAAAACTCAAAAACAACCTTTTAAACCTAAACAATCTTAAAAACAGATTAAAAAGAGTTAAAAACAGCTTGTGGTAGTTGACCAAATGACCCAATGGGTTATTAACCAAAAATGACCCACTTTGGCTGTTATGCCAAACACTTCTTTAGTATTCTTTAAGCAATTTTTAAACTGGTTCTGATTGTTTAAGCAAAAGGTTTTTATAAGCAGATGATTACCAAACAATATTAAGCCAACATTAACAGAATATAAGCAAAAATAAGCATTCAAATAAGCAAAATAATCAGTTAAGAAATAAGCATGAAAGATAGGCAAGAAAAAGTAAAATGAAGAGTACCTTGACTCCTTGCTCAAAACAGGAGTTGAATTACCCTAATTAAGCTCTACCTACCTAGCTTATTACAATAAGCAAATCTAATAAACCCATAAGCTCTTCCTTGATAAGCTTATCATCCAAAAGCTTAAATTTTCCAATTTTCTTTGAATGTAATAGTAACTTCACAAAACCCTTTGTAAAACCTTTGAATGAGTTAAAAACAGTTCTTATAAGCTTAAAAGAGCTTATGAGAATGACTTGTAAACACACAATAACTTGAATGCATAATCTAAAAAAACAGAATTTGAAAACTTGAAAAGCTAAAATTTCATTAACTGTAAAAGGGTTACAAGGCTTTTAAAACTTAAAATGACAGAATCTTAAAGACAATAAAACATTTAAAAGTAAATTAAAACTACTCCTCCTCTTCACTTTTCATCTCTGTCTTCATTCCATTATATATGCTGAGTCTTCTTAGCTTTTGTGTGCTTGTTGTGCTTTCCTTGTGAGAGCAAACCAAAGACCATCCTAACCCTTAATTTTGAGTGATGCCCAATCCAACTCAATCCAACCCTTAATATACATTCGACTAATAAAACAACCTAGGATTGCCAGCGTGGAGTTTGTATGTTAGTGAGGTGTGGGGTTGATTTTTGGAGCGGGGTGAAGGAATTTGGCTGTTTGTTGCAGGTTTAAACAGTGTCACGTGGGGGGGGGATGATAAATAGTGCTTGGCAGGAATTTTAGGGTTAAACTAGTGCAGGGGAGATGTTTATGGATTTGGCAAAGTAAGTCCCTGAAAGTATATTGGTGAGTTGCAGTACACGTCCTTGTGGCATGCATTATTAGTCCTTGGAGTTGGTTTGGAGTTGCACCGTTAGTCCTTTTGGACTAACAACGTTAGTCCTTTAAGGACTAACGGTGTAAGGATATAAGAGTTAATGCCATAACGGCTGTTAAAAGCATTTGGATTGGGCCAGGTTAATTTAAAGGGGTTGGGCTTGGGTGTATTATTTTGGGCCGAGTTAAATAAAGGAGGATTTGGTCTTTTAAATATAGTGGGCTGATCCGGGCCCACTAGGTGGGTACGGGTGGGCCCACTTTTGACAATTTAGGTTTTCTGGTTCGGTTTTTGATGCCCTTTTCAAAGCCGTATCCCGAGGTTGACTTTGACTTCGTCTTGACTTTATTAATTGCACAAACGTTGTCGAGTCGATCCGGAAATGTCCGCTTTAGCTCCGTTTTCAATCCTTTTGTACCTTTGGCCTTGGTTTTTCGCGCTCTTTCCAATTCCGCTCTTGATTTTGTCCGGTTTGGCTTTGTTTTTGTCCTTTAGTGAATATCTGGTACATGCACAGTACCAACACAAAAACAAGCATATTTATGGCATTTTATGTGCGTTTTTGGTTGTTTAGGGTCGTTTTATTAGGTAAAAGGTATGTGTAATTACACACATACCAAAATCCCACATACTAAACTATTGCGTGTCCTCATGCAATGCTATAAGTAAGCACTTAAGAAAACTAAAAATCTCGATCCCCCTCGACTAGTAACCTCAAAAAGTAGCTAAGTATTCATCGAGGGGAAATAAAGAATCTATAGCACTAAAAAGCCCCGTCTTTACCATTTTTAAAATATATACACTTATTCCTACACATATTTTTTTAATTTTTTTATTTTTCTCATTTTTTTGTATTTTTCTTTTTTAGCAACTAACTAACTTATTTGACTTCCGTTATTTTATAACTTTTAGGGATCATAGAACAAGATGCATTTGGATCCGAGAATCCCTCAAAAAGGATAAATTCATCGTCTCCGACTTTTCACTTACTCCAAACCAAGCTTAAAACGAAATCACAGTTAAATATCAGTTAAGATGCTAACACTATTCATATTTGCAACTTGTGAACTTTTCACTCCCGACAATTATTATATATTAGGTGAATGTGCTATTTTGAATTTCAACCGTGGATCAACGTTTTACAAAATACTATGCTTCACGTTTCAAAAACTCTTAGGTTTCCTGTAACACCCCCAAAATGGGTCGCAGTGGAATAAGGATATCCGGGGTGTGTTACTTCTCAGATCAATAGCATAAGATATATTAGAACGACAAAAAGTCGTTTAAAATGATACATTGGATTTGATAAAAGACTTGTTACACAAAGCATGCAGCTTTACTTGTTCAGTGTTTGATATTACAAAGATTGACAATACATTTCCCAAAACATATTACATCCAAATCTTTAGCGTAATAACCAAAAGTGTCACCAATGTATCCCTGGCACCTCGTGCCTATTGACCACCTGAAAACATTGCTTTAAAACGTCAACAAAAATGTTGGTGAATTCATAGGTTAGTAAATTATAATATGCAGGACCGCAAGACTTTCCCCGTGATAAAGCAACAGATGCAGACATCACAAAAATCCGATTACGTTTTCGTATTAAGTCGAGTTATCAAAATTTGACATTTTCAAATTTTGGACCTACTGGTGAACAGTAACTTTTACTGTTCACACCAGATTATAAGTTTACTTATATAGTTTTTGTTGTCGTAAAACCCGTAAATGTCGTATTTTATTCGTTATAGCTCCGTTTTTAGCGATTCTTTCGAGCACGTTCTCGTAATTGAAAGTTCTATTGATTTATGAGGTTTACAAAAAAAAGTTTCTGTCATGAATAGTAACTTTTATAAAAATAGTTTTATAAAAGTATTAATTGTCGTAAACTCGCGAAATTCATAACTCATTCGTTATTAATTGAAAATTTTCGTTTCTTATCATTTTGGAATCCTAAAAATAGGTGTTATTTGTTAAAAATACCAAACTTGCTGTTTTAGAAGTATTTTATAACTTGCTTTTGTAAAGTTTATTTTATAAACCGGTATTAACGTAAATCGTGTTTTTATCGTAACTTCTTCGTTATTAATCCGTTTTTTGAGTTTCTTACCTTTTTGGAATCGTCATGAGGCGTACTATTTTATAAAAACATCAAACTCACTGTTTGAAATTCGAAATCAAACAGCCCTTTATAATCAATATGTATACTTTTATATAGAGCTTGTTTTATGTACTTTTCACTTTTGTAATTTACCATAAGTCTTTTATAACTATATTTATCATATGTGCTACATATAATAATATCCATAGTTCTTCCTTTGTCCATATAAGTCCATGGTAACAAGATTTACAAGATTAGTAAGTTAATTACAACACCTTTACTTGTAGCTTATTAAATAAACCTTAAAAACCCTAATCTTGTACATACACTTTTTATGCTTAACCAAGAGTGTAAAACACTTATGTATCTATTTTAACATGATGTTAACAACAACATCTCATATGTAAAAGTGTACAAAATAATGATAACAAGTAAAAATCCTTTTTACATGTTCAAAAGCATCCTCATGGTGGTTTCACTATATAGAACTCATAGATACATAAAATAACAAATGTATGTTCATAAAGGGTTCTAGATAACCTTAATATGATGCAATGTGTTGACCAACAAAATCCAAACCCTTGCTTGGATTATAAATCAAAGCTTGCAAGACTTAAAACCCTAGTTTTCTAAAGAAAACTTTATCATGGAAATACTTGTTTACCCTTTGCAAATGCTTAACCAATGCTTCAAGACATCTTAGTATATCTTATGAATGATGTGTGAATACTTGTGAATGTTGTAGAAAAGATTGTATGGATTGTGTATGAGGGTGGTTGTTTGTCGTGGCCTATAAGAGAGCAAGAGAGAGTGTTTGTTGATTTTCACCTTAAGAAAATGTTATTTGTGTGATACTTGAGTATAAGAGTAGTATATAAGCATAAGGACTAGTCAAAGAAGTAAAACCAAAGACCATAAGGACTTCAAAGGGGGTGGTTTCGGTCAAGGGAACCATGGGGAGGGTTTTAGGGATTTTCTTGGTAAAAACTAGTTAGTCTTGGTTCCTTGATGACCAAGGTGATGTACATTTGACTTGGCTAGGTTTTTGGTGTGCTTTTTGTCTCCCTAGACCTCATTTACACGAAAATAATGAAATGGGCAATATCTAGTTGATGTTTTTGATATTTTAAGTAAATACCATGAATTACTTGAAGTTTAAATATATATAAGTCAAGTGTAGATGTATAGATGGTAATATGTAGATTTTTTTTAGTTTATTTAATGTACTAAATGACTAACATGGTTTACTTGGGTAATGTTTAATAAAACTTTGGGTATTGGATATAAAATTGAGTATTTGTTGAAGCGTAGAAATATTTTTGTGGTTCCGGGTATACCTAAACTTAATTTATCGCGAAACGTAACAATTTTACGCAACTGATAAAAATAAAATGAACAAAGACCATAATTATTCTCAAAATAATTATTTAATACTTGATTGATGTAAACGTTTAATTGTTTGATGCCCGTTTACATTGAATGATCGTTTTTAGCTTACGCGATTTAACTTAACGTTTATGGTTTAAATGCAAACGCGTACAATACTAAAAATAACTTGTGAATTTATTGACGTCGTAAATGACCCTAAAACACGGGGTGTTATAGTCGTCAGTTCTTGACTGATTTCTTGCAATATTTGACATATCCATACCTGCACACATAAAACTCAGATACAAGCACATTTTTGCCATTTTTGATCCGTTTTGGGTTTATTTGGGTCTTTTTAAGCATAAATAGATATGTGTATTCTACACTTATCAAAATTCCCCAAACTAAACGATTGTGTGTCCTCACGCAATATCACATGCCTTATAACCAAATACCTCAAAAATTCCCCAAACTAAACCTTTGAAAAGTAGCAAAGAGTTTTGTTTAAGAGGTCACAAGTTATAAAACACCCGACTTCCCATTTTCTAAGATTTTTTCTCTTTTTATGATTTTTCTTGATTATTAACTACCTAACTACAATTTATTTGTTTTGACATAATGCAATGTTTTCATTACCACATTGGTAACTTTTAGGATCATAGAACAAAAAGCACAATTAAGCGTCTAAAAGATAACTTCATCATCCCCGATTTTTCACTTTTCCCATGCCAAGCTTAAAAACAAGATCACCGTTAATTACAAGTCATGACACTAACACTACTCATAAATATTAATTGTGTACTTACTTTTCCTCCCACAAATCCTACTTTTGTATCTCAGGATTTTACTTAAGTCATATACCCGAAGGCTCTTTAAGACTTTTGTTTCGATACTTATTAATTCCAAAAATAAAGCGTAATGGTAAAGAACGCAATAATTAGCTCTTAGCCCTTTTCAAAAGATCAAATGCAATCAAGAATAAAGTCCACATCGAGGCGACCAAAATTTGGCTTTTATTAGGCTACTTAAGCAAGGCACCATTCATGTCATATACCCTAAGGCTCTTTAAGACAAGAATGGACCAATCTCATTTGCGTCATAACCCAGTAGCTCTTTAAGCAACAAAAATAAAGACAAAATTAAGCAACATTATGATTTCATCAGTCCTTTAGGTAAGCTACAAACATCGCCACGCTCCGACCAAGATGCAGCACACATTTTCTACTTGAATATATAAGTAAACACCGTGCCTTTTAATCTTCGAAGCCACATCGATAGGAGTCGACAAGATTTCATTCTACTTATTAATGACACCAGGATCTCTACCTTATATGAAAACTCCCCACATCGGACCACGCCTCCGACACGATGAAGTAATCTGGCAGAGATACTTATTTATTATATTTTTGTATTTTTATGCCAAATTAAGTATTCCTGATGTGTACTCATCCTAATCACAAAGGAACTAAAGAAAACTTCTATTAGCTAATTATTAACCAAAAAACCATACAACTCTATTTATTAAACATTTATATATAGAGGTGAAACAAACTAATGGGAGAAAAAGCCACAAGTAATACATATGAGCTTGAAAGAAATCCAACTATTCTACGTTTAATATCATGACTTATAAATAACACTATCATTTCTTGTTCTTCACAAAAGAAATTTTGCAAATACTTAGCCTTATAAAATTCAACTCGGCATATTTAAAATCTACTTGAGATTAGCACAAGCTTTCATTTACTAACGATTCAAGTCTAGCATGTTTAAAGTCTATATGAGACTAGCACAAACTATCATCATTAATTGTTAAGGGAAAAAGCTAGAACTCTACACGTACGATCGGGTCAAAAATTACTTCTTATTCTTACCAGCGGAAAACCTACATTTTTGTCTTATTATTTTTTTTTTTTTTTTTTTTTTTTTTTTTTTTTTTTTTTAATTAAAAATTTAAAATTTTTGCTATTTTTGTGGGAAAAACGGGTACGTGAGAAACACAATAAGCAAGCACATCAAATCGATAGATTCCCTCCCCAAACTAAAATGAAACATTGTCCTCAATGTTTTTAAATCGGTTCCTACGAAAATCTAAGCCGTTTATTAAGTAGACAAAGATAATTCGTTAATCGATAATAATGAAAGGATATTGATCTCCCCAAACTAATTTCACACAAAGGATGAGAAACTCGAGTGCTTCGGAATTAGGCATCGAACACGAGAGGATTCTTGAAATGTTGGGTTAATCCTGCCAAATCACAACACAAACAACGAGAAACGAAGAGGATGGGTCCCTCAACATCACAACACATTAGAGGTTAGAAAATAAAATAGAAAGAAAAGGATAAGCATGGGGTGAACTCCCACGAAGCGGCTTGTTTTTGGTTACCGAGTCGCAAGCTCGACTCGATCCCTGAATTTAGTTGTCCTTAGGGGAAAGCAATACTTAGAACAAGAAACTGTTTAGAAAGTGCCACTGGCTCTTAGAAATGTGACTATGCCAGGGTCAAAAATGGTGTCTTCATTCTCGAAGGAGACAATTGAGGAAATGAAGGGTAAATCTGAAACAAGGGTGGGTAAAATACTGGTCATAAAATCGTGAGATTTAGAAACACCCTTAAACTCTTTGATTATCACAATACCCGCTTTGGGTTCAAAACATTTCTCAATATCCGGAGGTTCTGGTGGAGGTCGAGGAATTGACGGATCATCTTGGTGATCAAGGTTAGGTGACTCATTAACTTCATCTTCAGAATCAGCATCATCAACACCAGGCGGAATTAAATCATCTGGAACAAGGAGAATATCAATCTCTTCTTGAGTGGGCTCACTATCTTCAACGGGGATAGGAGATATGGGAAGAGACATGTTAACTGAATTTTGATGAAAATTTCCCTGGGAAGTTGAAATTTCATGAAGCACTGTCATAAGGACAAGATATTCCTCAAATCACGATCATTCTCCGCATGAAGTGTAAAGGTTCACGCGGCGAACTCATGGTGAAGAGGATCACTCCTTGGTGAAAAAGTAATCGAAGTATTATGGATGAATTCATATTGTTTTGGTTCATGATCATAAATTACTTCGGGAGCGAGATTATGGGTGGTATCATCTCTAAGCAAATTCTCAAGAAAAATTACATCTCCTTCTGAATCGAAATAACCTTCCTCAAAATTAGAAGAAACTTTTATGGCTAGAAAACCATCGATCTCATCAATATCGTCTTCTGGATCGGAACACTTAACTTTATCGGACAAAGGTGTGTTAAGTAAAACTGGCTCATCGGAATCTAAAACGTTGGAGTTCTTGTTTTCAACATCTTCATCTATCTCGTTAAAGAGAGGATTTTCGTTACTGGAGTTGAAGTTATCATCAAATTCGAAAAGAGGACTTGAATAAACTTGAAAATTTTCTTTATAAACACCTTTTTTAAGAAGAGTGAGTTCATCGGCGAACTCCTCAAGATTTTCACTAGTCTTCACCGGAGAAGAACTAGGAGGAAGAGCATCGGAATGATTAGTGGTACTGCCACTAAATGGCTCATCTTTCGAAAAATCAATGACAGAAATAGCATGAGCAAATTGCTTATTCTTGCTTTTCTCAGATTTTTCAGCATAAAAGACAAGTTCATCGCTTCCTACTCTTAATGTTAATTTTTCCTCGTATAAATCAATGAGAGCTTTTGCAGTGCGAAGGAAAGGTCTCCCTAAAATAATAGGCACTCTCGGGTCTGGTTCAAAATTAACCACAACAAAATCAGCAAGAAAAGTGAAACCATCAACTCTAACTACAACATCCTCGGCTATACCCATTGGGTGCGTAACGGAACGGTTAGCAAGCTCGAGTGTCATTCGGGTGGGCTTCAAAGCTCCAAGCCCAAGTTGCTTGTAGATAGAATGAGGCAAAAGATTTATGCTAGCTCCGGAATCGGCTAAAGCATTAGTCCTATCAAGTTCTTGTAGAGCACACGGAATAAGAAATTTTCCGGGATCTTCGAGTTTCTCGGGAACTTTGTTCAAGATGATAGCAGAACATTCAGCATTTACGGTTGTGATGGCGATTTCTATTTACTCAATTTTCTCTTTGTTTTCAATAAAAGTGCTTAACATATTGATGAAATTTGGCATTTTGATGAGAGCATCTTTTAAACCAATTTCTAAACGGAGTTGTTTTAAAAAACACTTCATAAACCTGCTCTAGCGAGCACATGGGTTTATCTTTCACTCTCGACTTTCATCCTCTCGGGGTAAAAGGAAGTTTAGGTTGATATGATGTCGGCTCGAGAATTATGCTCTGGAACATTTTTTCTTAGCCTTTGTTTTTGGAATTTCAATAAAAATAGAATCATGATCCTCCAAAGGTGGGACTTGTGCGGTATTTTCTGAACTGGATTTTTGCACTTTGTCTATTGACGTCTTCGGGTTTTGTTCGGGTTCCTTTAGAGGAGTAGAAACAACGGGTGTAGGAATAAGAGGAGTCGAAGGTCTTTCACAAGTTTTACCACTTCGTGTGGTGATAGTATTAACATGCTCACGAGGGTTAGTTACGGTTTGACTTGGTAGAGTTCCTGAATTCGAAAAACCGAAAGCGTATTGGAGTAATGAAACTTAGAAAAGCATTTCTGTAAATTTTGTCCATCTGGTTTTTGTAAACCTTGGCCTTGATTTTTGCAGATTCCGTAAATACAGCATCATTGCCTTGACATAATTCTCTCAAAATCGGGTCTTGAAACGCCTTGCCATTGTTGCGGAGACTTGATAGAACTCGGGTTTGAATCGTTGGGATGGTTGTAAACTTGAAACTTGTCACCTTGGTTGAAGTTACCCCCCTTTTATTTGTTTCCACGGTTTAGATTTAAATTGGTTCCTCAATTTTGGTTTGAAATTATTTACTTGATTGGGATTTGAAACGAGTTTTTGATTATTTGAATCGTAGGATAACCAGAGGTCGGATTTGTTTGAAACCACGGATGCTAGAATTAGGAATTATCCTTGATTAAAATTGCTCATCAGCCTGTAATACGTACGTCTTAGAATGTTATCATTATAAGACGTTGCCTTATCAGGTGGCTGGACAATTTATAAGAATGAGCACCTCCACAAGTTACACAACTCTGCTCGACCAGCTTTTTACGGTTGCGGAGCTTGGGCTTTTTGTTTATCGATAAGCATAGTCTTCATCCAAATTCTAAGTTCAAGACTATCGTTGTAAGATCAGCAACATCTAGAGTGAAATTCCCTGGAGTAGATGAATTCGACTCACTTTGGCAACGACTGCCTTGGTTTTCGTGAATTACGAACCTTCAGGATTGTACTCTCGATAGATTCTCAACATTCCCGAGGCAAGACTTACCCAAAAGTTTCCCCCGCAGCAGAATTTTAATGAATCTTGGATCATTGAGCATTCAAGAGCATTGTAAAACGTATCCAACGATGTAGTTCGGAAAATCCGTGATTGTGCATGCTCGAGAGATGGTATTAAAACGATCCCAACCTCATAAACGATTCCCCCCCCCCGTCAAATCTTTGTTGAAATCTCGCGATTTCGTTACGAAGATTTTTCGTTTTGAAGGAGGAAAAATTGATTAATGAATTTTGAACAAGAACATCCATGTCAAAATTAACCGGGGAGGTTCCTTTTTTCTTTAGCCAAATCCGGGCTGAACCTTCAAGAGAAAACGGAAAAAGCATAAGCTTAATGGACGTGCTCGGGATATCCCGGAATCTCATTGTTTGAAGTAATCTTATTAAAATAACGGATGTGAGCATAGTGGATCCTCTTTATCATGTCCTAAAAAACTGTATTGATTTGAACAATATTGATCAAACCCTGCTTTACCTCAAAGTTAGCATTGATCCTCAAGGAATTACAATTGCACCTCGACCCCTCGTGGGATGCTTGGAGCAATGTGTCCATAGTCCGGTTATCAGCCTTTGAACTAATGAAGGATTAAACAAAAAGGTTCTTCTAAAGAAATGGTTGAACAACAGCCGTGCTTTTGTTTTTGACGGTTAACGTGTTCGGGTTTGAGAACGAGTGCTCAAGCACAAAGTAGAAAAAAAAAGAAATAAACAGATAAACAAAATTTACACTAATTTTTTTTTTAATTTTTTTAGCTTTATTAACATCTATTTAAACGGATATCGAAGACAACTTAAAACAAATAATCAAATTTAACATTCACGTTACTCTTAAAAAAATATATTTTTAAGTGACGTATTTCATAAATGAGCACAAATGGCAAGTTTTTAATCTTTGATTTCGTAGTTGGAACGTATGTTTATGATAATACCTCAATTGAAGGTATTATTTGTTGGTGCTATTTTACCAACTTTGTTTATTTTTTTAAATTGAAAGAGCAAATATTTTTGTATTTTTGTTTTAATATTCTATTTATACTAAAAAGAAAAGAAAATATTTTTTTTACTTTTTTTTATTATTTTTTTTAAACAAAAACAAAACTTTCAAAAATGAAAGGGTCTTCAAATTAATATCAACAAACTTCAAACGATAGAATCTTAATCACAAATCCCCGGCAACGGCGCCAAAAATTTGATACGTCTTTTTAAATATATATAATATAATACTATGGAAAATTACCAATTTACCCTTGAGGACAAAGGTGAAAAGGAAACTCTACAAAATATATATAATATAATATAATACGTATCTTAACCGGGAAGTATGATTCCCCAGGCCGTTTCCCCAACGATTTGTGAAATTGAAACCGCGTTTGATGCTTGGACAATGATTTGAATGGGAAACAATAGTTGATTTGATTAACTACTTTTAACAATTAAAATTAACAAATTTTAACAATTAAGCATAAAGATAAATAACGGAAAATCAAAATTTAACTAAAAACGTAAAACGAGACCCTTAAACGGAGGTCAAAAACCCTAATTTGCTAAAAATAAACCTAACTTAATTTTTCTTTCAAAATGGATTCTATTTGATTAAAAAGTAAGTTTAAAGAAAACTAGAATGAAAACGGAGTTGAAATGAACGTTAAACACGAAAAATGAAAACAAGAACGAATCCCGTTCTTTAGAAAACGAAATTTTGTAATTTAGACCCTACGAAAGCGAAACTAATTTTCCTATGAACTTTATGACAAAAGAAAATTTTCTACAAAAGATTTATTTTTTTTGATTATTTTTCTATTTTTATGATTTTTTGAAGTTTTTAATGAAAATAAAAGATTAAAAATACTAAATGAACTCAAAAAATTCTAGAAAAATGACAGAAAATAGCTTAAACTATTTAAATCCTAGGAAAAATAAGCCTGAGATCACAGCTTATTAAATAAGCTGCGAAATAAGCTTTGACACTTTATAAGGCTTATTGGTCAAAGTCGGATATAAAGAATTAATTATGCCTGGGTCTTATGAAAAAGACCCAAGGGCACAGCGGTGAGTGTGTATGTGTTTAAAAAAGGTTGAGGTGTTGAGGTCGGGGGTTCGAGCCTTGCTCACCCCCGACTTCCACTTCCATTTTTTTTTTGTTTTTATAAAAAACTTAAAGAACAAAAGTTGTTAAGGATAACTTTTTAAGCTATTTTAACAAAAAAACTATAAGCTAAAACTCAAAAATAAGCTCTTAAAGAGCTTATGAAAAAGCTGTTTCAGGAACTTAGCTTTTAAGAGCTAAAAAGCGATTTTTCACTCAATAGCTTGCACACAACTCATTTTAAACTCAAATTGAAAACCAAAAGCTGTTCTAGAAAGCTAATGATGTGTATAAGCTAAATTCAATAAGCTAAGTTAACAAAAATCACTAAAAGCTATCTAAATCTATTGATCAAAAGAGCAAACTCAAAAACTATAACTAAAAGCTTAAAAACTAGATAAGCTAAATTATACAATAAGCTATTTCAGGATTTGAGCTTTTGAAAACTTAACAACCTACTTATAAACTATTAATCCAAATCATAAAAACAAATACTAAAAGCTAGAAATCAAAATTAAGAACCTAAAATCTACTTAGTACTGTTTTTGTATTTTTAAGATTTTTGATGAACTTTTTAAGCTAAATTAACCTAAGAAATAAGCTAGAAATGTGAAAACTAGACTTAATCTATATTAAGCTATATGTTAACTATAATCCTACTGATTTTTAAACTCTAAATCCTAATTAAGCTATCTTAAATTCAAATGAAAAGGCAGCAGTAATAACAGCAGTTACTACTGCTAGTGCAATTTGCCAAATTGCCAAAACAACAATGCAGGTGTCCTTAAGGGACAACCCTGCACTACACACTCTTATTGAGTGTCTAAGAACACATAGCAAACAAAAATCCAAGCCTAGGAAGGCTTGGATCAAATTTTAATATGCAATCAATAGAAAAAGGACAAACTCCCCTGTGCAAAGAAGCTAAAAGATTAGGCCTCTTAAACTTTTTATTGATAGAAATCTAACTTTGTGAAAATAGTTTTTCTACTCATTTTAAATGAAAATCAAACTGACTCAAATGATTTGCTCAACTTAATTTGACTTTAAAGAGTCAAACCTGCATAATCCAAACACTCCTTAAGCTATTGACAGATTTAATAAAACTTGACTAAATGAAATCTAGCTAGCAAATCTAAAGTACCAGATCTCAAATAGCTTATAACAAGCTTAATAAACACAAATCAACAATTAATTAAGTAAAACACTGAATCTACAAACTTAATACTAATATTTTTTCCCTTTTAATTGATTTTATACAATTCAAAAACGAATCCTAAGATATAAGCTACACTAACTAAAGATAAATGATCAATTAAAACTAAATAGCACATGAGATAACAATAAGCACAAATAATCAAGAAAATAAGCAGAATAAGCAAATCTAAAATAGGACATTAAGAAAAGGAAAAGAAATAGAAAACTAAACCAATTCTCCTTTAGCAAAACAAAGGCAGAAATGCTCAAAGAGCTTATCAACAGCTTTGGCTTATCAAAGTTAAGCCAGTGAAAGTCCTTGGAAACTCATCCTTTGCTAGTTTCCCTTCCATAAGCTTCTAAATCCAATAATCCAAGGTAATTAACTGATTTTAAAGGTTTTAAGTTTATTAAATAAACAATGTAGCTCAATCACAAGCTTATAGACTTATGGGAGCTTATAAGAACTTATGAATCCGTACACTATCACTAAGCTATATAGAGAGCATTTGACAAATTTATTGTTGGGAATTCTAATTTGATATTACAAAATCTTAAATGCAACAATAAGAAAAATAAACAACAAGACTTAAGATGTAATATTTAGGTTAGCATTAAAATAATGTAAGCTAAGTTTTACATTGTTAAAACCCAAGCCTCTCTAGTTTATAAAGAAGACAAGGAGTCCTGGTTTAGGTATCCATCCAGAAAAGTGCGTGTACACAAAGTGAAAAAGATGTAGACGTCTAGTGTAGAGATGGTGTAGCCTCAAGGTAATCAAGGTTTTCCTTGATCCCTGTTATAGTTCATTGATGTAACCGTATTATCTTGATCAAATAATATTGGGGCTGTGGAGAATGTTTGGTAAAACCTTGTTCAATATGTTTGTTCTTATTCCGCTTTGTTTTTTATAACTTGTGAACATTGATATTATCCTAGATAAAGGTCTAAACAACCTGAGCTTAAACGATCTAAGGAATCTTTAGGTTTCCACAATTGGTATCAGAGCCTGTGCTTTGAGATACTTTGATCTAGGGAAAATAGAGTTAGAAAATTCTCAAAATAATTCGTTGGCAAAGCTGCCATACTCAACAGGAATATGAGATGTGGGAAATAAGATCAAGCAGTACTTCAGATTCAAGACTTAAGCATTAATGGGAGGTGATAGAAAATGGAACTCACATCGGGTTTCCTATACCTGTTACAGCAGCCATAAACAGGTTCCATCAACAGCATTAAAAATGACGGTGCCCTCGCACTACCAGGAAGAAAAAGTGTAAAGAAAAAATGATGTCAAAGCCAGAAGTATTCTTCCTCATGCTCTCCCAAATGAACTTCAATCTTACTTCACCATAGCTGATGCTCAATCTATGTTTATTGCTATTAAAGCTCGTTTTGGAGGAAATGATGCTACAAAGAAGACACAAAAGGCATTATTGAAGCAGCAGTATGAAAACTTCAATGCTACAAGCTTAGAATCTTTGGACTCTATCTTTAACAGGCTTCAAAAGCTTGTTAGTAGATTGGCAATTCTTGGTGTAGATACTTCTCCAGATTCACTGATCAGTTCTTCGTTGAGAAGCCACAGGAAGAAGAACCAGGGAAAACCAATGCTGAAGCAGAGGTTCAGTCAATGGTTTCAGTCCCCATTCATCAAGATACTTCCTCGGTTCCCCTAATGACCACTTCGGTTATTGGTCTCATGACGATGCAATCCGACTCTCCACTACCAACATCTACAGCAACAACCTCAATAATCACAACAACATCATCTCTTCCACCACCTCATCAACCACAACAAAGCACCACAGATCCGATCCTAGTAAGTCGCATAGGTGAGTTGGAACAACATATGGCGGACCTGATCCAACACAACTTAGCCCTGGAGGAAAGGTTGGACGAACAAGGGACCCGGTTATACAACTTGGAGAATCTCAATATTCCCCACAAGGTGAGCCAAGCAGTTGATGAGATAGTCACTGATGCGGTAGATTGGGCAATGCAAGCTCCACTTCGAGCTCGCTTCAGGGAACTCCCCACTGTTGATATGAAGGAAATTCTTCAACAACGGATGCTTGAAGACGACTCCTACAAGGCTCATACCATTCACAATGACATGTATGAAGCTCTGCAGAAGTCATTAGAGTTAGATTATTCAAATCAACGTCTAGCGGATCAGTAGGAAGCTCGTAAAAAGAGACGAAAGAGACGTGACGTACCAAGAAATCCTCCTGGGTCTCCACCTTCACAGCCACCACCTCCACCTCCTCTAGCAAGCACGTCTAGTGCTCCAGGTACTTTAGGAGCATCAGGGTCTTCTCAGGTGCCGCCACCTCCTCCTCCTCCATCTACTGGTACATCTGGATCTGCTCAGCAACAAGGCAATAAAGCTCCAAGTTCGTCCAAGACGGCAGCCTCAACATCACAATCTATGTCTTGGATTACATCTGATACTAGATATGTGTCAGCTGGTGTCTTTAGGACTCATGAGTTATCTCCTAATGACTCTCTGATGCAAGATGATTCCATTCCCGAAGAGCATGTACATTTGTCTAATGATGAAGACTCCGAGACTGATCACCAATCAAAAGTTGACTCGAGAAAAGACTGGTGGAAACCACTACCAGAAAAGGAAAGACCAGCGACTCCTGAACCTACCTGGACCATTCCTTCTTCCAACAAGTCAGATATTGCGAACAACTAGGCCTCTGCATTGGCCACAACCTATGAGCACCCTGCTGAGAATTCATTACTTGCCAAGACTGGAGACATGACGACTTTCCTGAAATGGTACTGTCGACAAGTGAACAAGACCACGCTTACACAAGCAGATTTCAAAGGGCAGGCTTATGAAGTTGTCAAAGCATTCTACCCAGATGTCGTTCACCGTCAGTTCCAGATGGAGGAGTGTTAAAAGATGCTCACAGATCAGGTTGACTGGGCAAATCCTGAAGGAGATCAAGTCAGAATAAATGTCAACCGACCAATGCCTCTTGGTGGACCTCTAGATCATGTTACTATTCAAACACAATTTTTCTTTAATAAAGACTTAGAGTATTTACGGTATAGAGCAACAAAGAAGCATCCAGCACTCTCGTGTCCAATATGAAAGTTGCTTGCTAACTACCCTGACTTGTCTTGACTAGTAGTGCAAGAGCAAATATGGGATTGAGTGATGTGTGACCCTAGACATAATGCAAAATATGGCATCCTCCTGGTGGTAAAGTCTACCGATAGAAGTTCTATAAAGACAGACCATGATTCACCGTCACGTGCAAGAAGGTGGGGGAGATGTCAGAGACCACACATGCGATTCTTAGTGTCGTCAGAATTAAAGCCCAACCACAAGATACGATATGACACTTAGCAAAATTTGTCCTCCGAAGAGCGATCACCAAAGAACACACCGATTTGCTGAAAGTGATTTCACGAACATGTATCCCAATGACTTGAAGCCTGAATCTGCTCCTTTTGCAAGTCATCTCATCACTTTCCTGGTTTCAGACAAACGGAGCAATCTACTGCTGTCAAGCTTTGGACCCAAAACTTAGTGATTCGACAATGGGTTGAAGACTTCCAACTCGATATTGAAAGCTACCATAACTCAGAATGAACTCACTAAACCAGGATGGATGCACAAGGATACAGGTTCAAGCAAGATTATACAAAATTGAGTCAGCCTCGAGCAGTATTGATCCCGGTCAACACAATGTACGAAAGATCATGCGTTCAACCGAAATATACAGAGTTCAGTATGGAAACTTACGCGTAATTCTGGAAGCACTTGCTTACAAGTCACGAATTGTAAGATCAACCGGCTCAATCCGGGGTAAGAAATAGCCGATTCTGGACGAAAAAGGATGTGACAAGGTAGCAATGAGTTCATAGCGCTATTGAAAGGCGACTAAAGACGAGAAGGATCAACCGAACCTGAATGCTTTGTTGGTGGACGTTTTCGGTGAATATGACTAATAGACTTTCTTCAGAGAACAGAATGATATTGTCAATCCAATTAAATGATCAATATCATTGTATCTTATTGTAAACTTTGTGTACATAAATTTAGTTGTATAGTTTAATCATTGTTATGTGTCATTTTATGAATTTTCATGAGTTTCCTCGTTAAACACTAAATCATTATAAAATCATCAAAAACTGACACTAACAACTCCCTCACAAAAAAACAAAAAAAAAAAAAATAAAAAAAAAAAAAAAAAACAAAAAAAAAAAAACTAAATAAGGGGGAGGCCATATTAGGTTCCATATCGGATTATATTTCAACAGACCAACAATTTTTCTCCTAAAATTTTCTAACATATATAAATCATTTAGAGAATCCCTAAATCTCAAAGGGTTTTGAAATTTTTTGATTCGGGGAGAGAATGTGATTTAAATAGTAAATCTGATAAAGAGTGATCTTATTGTAAGACTCAAGCAGTGTACTCTCCCTCCATGTTCAAATATTTTTTGATACAGATGCATTGTTGAGGGGGAGCGTTTCTAAATAATAGATCAAAACAATTAATGTACAACTGGCGTTTGTATATTTATATCATAAGTACCTTGGTTGATTCTTCAAATGGTTTATGGCAAGGTGAACTGTACCAAAACACCGACCCTGTAATTAAATTATATCGGAGATATAAGGATGGCAAGGTTAAGTACTCGTTCCCATGATCCCGCCAGAGCAGGAGGGATCTACCCAGGGAAAATCCACTAGTTAGTGTAGAAGTCCTAGGTATGATTACAAAAGGAGTAATGTGAGAATAAGGGAATAGTGCGGTCTGAGATGGAGCTAGTACTAGAACATACCCAACAAGGTACTAGCAATGAAGTCTTTGTAAGCACTGAAGGGGTTAAAGAATGAAAAAGAAATGTTAAGATAAAGGGTGTAAAGAAAGAAGCCCTCCTTAAACATTAGGCAGAAACCGCTCACTACATATTTTGTCCAGGAACACATGGTTTTGATTGCTGACATTGAAGACAGTAATGCAGGACCCAGTGATAGCTGCAATAACCCTCCTTAACCACGTCAAGATCCCTCAACGAATACTTGTTTTCCATTTCTTATGGAGATCAATAACATTGTCTATCATCTCTCACACTCTGGAGTAGATGATATTGGGAAAAGGTGGCACTCTATCTCTAGCCTCGCCTAACTAGAAATCAAATGTGCCCCGATAGAGTAAAATCTGATAGATTCATCTATAAATCTCGTTAGGAACACTAATACACACAAATGCGTTGTGTTCATCACATACTGTGACAACAAGTAAAGATTCTAAGAGTCCTACGCATTATCCTCAAGGTATTGCCAGAACGTCCGAGTGATACGAACGTACTCACAATGAAGATGGAAATCCTTCTAGAGCCAACATCAAACAAGCTCTTGGTAGGTGACATGTGAGATCCACTATGGATTAAACTTGTGAAAAATGGAAAGAAACGATGGCATGATTCTTTATGAATCAAACTTGTTCCAGGCAGTGAATTGAAGAATAGTTTTTGAAAAACCTTTCGATGTGCTCAACAACTAATTTTTGAGCACATTGACTGTGTATATCTTTCAAAACAAATGTGTTTTTGATGAAATTTGGTTTTATGATATAAAACCGTTGATGTGTCACAAAAACTCTTTTCTGAGTGACACGCGATTGATTTTTAAATCAATTTTTCATTAATCAGTGGGTTTTTAATTCACTGGTTCACTCACTCCGTGCTTTGTCTATTTTGAGATGCTCCGGTTTAAGAACGGCTAGCGCAACTGCGAAACCCTTTCAAGGAGATTCTTTGGAATTCTACCTGATCACAGGTAGTATTTATACTAAAAAACGAGGAACCGTGGTTCTTGCAACCCTTTCAAGATAAAACGTTAGTCGATTAGATTTGGATACTGGATTCCCAAAATGAAGCTGAGGATGTGAAACTCTTGTGGATACTTGAGAGTCTTCACAATCCGGGAAATCCTGGACATACAACACAAAGCACACAAAACATGGACAAAACACGGGTAATGGAAAAAAACTAGCCTCATCACAACACAAAACACTTATTAGCATAAAGAGACTGGATAAGCATGGGTTGCCACCCACGAAGCGCCTTGTTTTTGTTAACCGAGTCACAAGCTCGACTCGACCCCGAATTCATTGGTCCATGGGGGAGCAAGTGGAAGACAAAATCATCATCGGACTTTCATTCAAGCGGTTTGGATAAACATTGATTATGAAAGTTCCACTCCGATGAGATACATCCGGCATAAAAGAATGATAAATTGAAATGCCGGGATCAAAAATGGTATCTTCATTCCCGGTGGAGAGAAGATATGGAGGGACAACGGGATACGTGAGAAAAGCAAGAAAGATCCATACAACATAAGCGAAGAGAGAGGATTGGTCATCCTCTAATGGTACATTCACATTAGTTGTAGACACATTCTTACGAATCCCGAGGTCAATAGAAGTCAAATCTCCCGGATCGGGCTCAATCTTAAATTTGAAACATTCAAGTTCTGGGAGAGGCATGATGTGAGTGAGTTCATCGGCGAACTCCTCATGATTAAAGTCACTCCTATCGGCAGGAGGAAACTGATCATTCGAAAGATCAAAGATAAACGAATCATATTGAGAAAAATCAACATGAGTAGTGGTACTGCCACTACTCCTCTCTTTAAAATGATCGTTATCAACGTAGAAAGCTTTATAATCAGGAAGAGATAACTCAGAATGAGTAGTGGGACTGCCACTACTAATCTCTTCTAGATTAAAGCGGAAAGTTTCAGATTCGGGAATAGAATTATCAAAGGTGTTAGTCTCCTCCAAGAAAAGATTAGGAAATGTGGAGGTAGACTTGATCACAACTTCGGAAGATGGAGTAGGATTATCTCTTAATGAATCGATCTTAGCAATAAGAAGATTGACATTCAACAATTTTTCACGAAGGATATCGTCTTTGATTGTTAAAAGAATGTCATCATCAATCCTTCCAACTTCCGGATCAACAATCTCCACCACCTCTAAGCTGACGATCTCAACATCGGGAGGTGATGCATCGACATAATCGATATCCTCACCGTAGGTTCATCAGTCTAAGTAGAATCAACGTTAGAATCAGAGAAATCCTCAGATTGATCTTTGAAATGTCAAGAGCGGAGAAATTGTCCCATGAAAAGGGGCACATCACACCTTATGAACACCTTTGGACTCACTTGGGATTGGGACAAGGATTTCAACACTAGACTTTATGAATTCGTCCGATTCCGTTACCGGAATTGTATCAAGATGCTCATCCTCCATAATTAGAGAGTTTTGACGGGCTCCTCTGTTGGTAAAACAGGGTGTGATTGCAATGGTATAGTCCTCGTCATCATCATCATCACATAGACGAGAGGCGATTCCAAGCCGGAGTATGATGTACTCAGATAGCCTCGTCCACTTATGATTTTTTCAAATCTTGAACAAGTTTGCTAAGCAATTCTTGGCACTACCCTCGGGTTGATCGTTGCTTACTTCAATAACGGTTGTACCAAGCAAGCAATAAACCTTAGGCGGTTTCCAAAAGAGATACGATTAAACCTTTTTGAGAAAGCTTTCAATCGATTCATTAGGTCCTCTTGGGCTTGCAAAGATTCCAAGCTCATGATGGTTGAGTGAGGTTTGATGAGTGACGGAAAATTGCGGGTTTGAAGTTGGACCAAACGAAAGAATTAGAATCATGGCTAGGATTTATGCTCATGAGAATATACTTCATTCATCGGGTTGACACTGAAAAGTCTCATGAGGACTCACAATAGTCACAACAAGATATTGTTGTTGAAAACACACTTTGAGAATTTTTGTGAAAAAAAAAAAAAAAACGAATTAAAGTCCTTGATTGTAACACGGTTCCGGATTGGAATAAACTGAACTTGGGTGAACAATCGTAACCATAATAAGCATTTATTCACAATTCTCATAAGAATGAGTCGGGGGTTGTGGAGTATGGTTTGAATAATCTGAGTGTTTATTAGAATGAGTATGGAGTTAAAACATTTGGTGTTTCACTCCGAATCTTACAATAAAAACAAACACCCGTCATATTTATTTAAAACACACATTTTTGGCAATTGCCAAAAAATTTTGGTATTTGCCACACTTTTTCCGAGCTTGTTGGTATCTCATTAATGGTTTGTTGTTGGCTCCGGATAGAGATAATCAGAGTTTCGGTGGACAATTATAACCAACATTGAGCACTTTTCCCCCAAGACTTACAAGTGCGGTTCGTTGACTACAATGCCATCTAACGGATTCACCATCACTCAGTAACAACACTTTGTTGTCGATTAGTTGGGAGATTTTTTTTTGTGAGGAATTGACACTGGGACTGTTTGACAACGAATGGCGTCTCGAGGAGCAATTAACAACGTTTGGAATTAGTCGATTGGATGACTTGGAAGTATTATGAAACTTTGAAAAGCTTTCTCCAATATCTTTCGTGTCAGGTCACATCAAGAACAATTAAACCATGCAACAAGTTTCCACAATCGAAACATATTCTTTCAAACTTAATGTGTTGTTTGAACGAATCGGGCCATTGGAACAGAATCTGTTTTGAGTTTCTCTTTGAACAACAAAATCTGAAGTGTGTCAAATTTCCACAAGCCGAACATGCTTTAAATCCTCTTTAAGGGCGACAATCGAATGATGTCAAAAGATTTTAAATAGATAGAAGGGATAAGGAAAGAATTAACTATACGAAGAAAACGAAGGAATATTTTTGGTTTTTTCGAATTTATTAACAACATATTTCACAATTGGACAAAATCAGATAGACAACTTAAGCCAAATAATCGATCTTACTTCACGGTAGCTCTCACAATGAAAAACGCACAGGTGAGCGGAGGAGTAGGAATACTCGCGAAGCCTTTATTTCTCCTTTCGGTCGTAGTTTCCTAAGGGGGGGGGGAAGGGGGAGGGGGGGGGGGGGGGGGGGGAACAACCCTCCTTAAACCCACTTATGGTTTGTTATCAGAATGAGGTGAGCCGTATATCGTAAGTGACACGAAGGCAAGAGTATTTTAAATCTTTTGTTCGAGTTGGGAACTCAAAAGTTCACCCGAAACTTATTATGATAATACCTCAGTTGAGAAGATTAATATTTTGTAATTTACCAAGTAGTGAATATTAAATTTTTATGGACAATTTTTTTTTTTTTTTTTTTTTTTTTTTTTTTTTTTAATTTTTTATATGATATGTACTAATAAAAATAAAATAAAAATTTTTTTGTGTTTTTTTTTTTTTTTTTTTTTTTTTTTTTTTTTTATATGATATATTAATAATAAGATAAGTCATCAAATTCCGAGAGAAATCGAGCAAATCGCTCCCCTCAACGCCCCAAAATTGATTCGTTGATAAGTATATATATAAAATATTAAGAATCATATCAATGATAAAAAGATTCCGGTAATAAGATATTCCCGGGACGTATGTCCCAACTAAGCGCAATGAAATTTTAATCCTGGTTTGACGAGAAATGAATGATGGAAACACTGATATAATTATAACTAAAATGAATTAAATAAAATCTAATTTAATCTACGGGAAAACAAGCAAAGGAAATGGGGATCTTAAATACTACGGGAAACAAAATTAGTTATAGGGAAGTCCTAAAATTAAATTTATACTAAAATACGGGGAACAAAATCATGATCGGGAAACCTAAATACTAAAATTAAGAAAAATAATATTGCTAAATTAAATTAAAACAATCAAAAATAAAATTCCTATTAAACTTAACTTGAAAATTAAAGAAACTAGAACTAAAACGGAGGTCGTTTGAATTAAAAACGAAAAGAAACGGTAAAACGCACCCGTATACAACGGGTCTAACACTGAAATTAAAGAAAATAAAGCCTGACTAAATTTTTATATTTTTCCTAATTACTAAATGACAAAAGAAAATTTTATAAAAAAGAAAAATATTTTTTTATTA
The DNA here is from genome assembly GCA_026074375.1 of Tanacetum coccineum. Lineage (NCBI taxonomy): Eukaryota > Viridiplantae > Streptophyta > Magnoliopsida > Asterales > Asteraceae > Tanacetum > Tanacetum coccineum. The sequence continues at coordinate 27,034 of BQNB010073392.1, forward strand.
ATTTTTGGATTTTTTATGAATTTTTAAAGATTAAAAAACTAATTAAAACTAAGAAAATAGAAAAAGACAAAAAATAAAAGTTATAAAAATTCTGAAAAAATAAAATAAAATAAAGAAAAAGTTAACAATTCTAAAAATATAAAAATGCCCAAATTTTACTGTTTAAATTAAAAGTAATTAAACTAATTAAATTCTAACCTAAATTAATTATTTTAATTAAATAAAACTAACTGCAGTTTACTTTAGGGACTAACAGTGAAAGGGTAACAAGGACTAACAAGGTAACAGGCTAACTAACCACAGGGACTAACAAAGGTAACCATAAAAGAGGAAATTACACAATTGGTCCCTGAGAATGACCCCGATTACAACTTTGGTCCAAAGTGCTTATTGGCCAAAACTTATAAAAGCAAAGTTAAAGAGGGGCTTATGGGGAACAATTTTCATAATAAGCACATAAGCTGAATCTCAAAGAATAAGCCAGAAGAGTGGCTTTTTGGGCTGACAGTAGCTCAAAAGCTTATGGCTTATTTTTCAGAGCTTTTTTGGGGCTTAAGGCTTCAAGATAAGCTATAACTAATGGAATAAGCTACTTAATCCTAAGGGAGTCCTAAATAAGCTAAGGGAACCTAGATTAAGCCCTAAAATAAGCTGGGGAGAAAATAAGCTAAATCTAACAGTTTTAAAAGGAAAACAGAAAAAAGGTGACTTTAAGGCCTAAATAAGCTAACTAAATAAGCTAGATAAGCTATAAGCTTTTTGGAACTTAAAGAACAACTAATAAGCTATAATTAAAAGCTAAAATAACTCAGGGCTTAATACAAAATAAGCTAGACACAAGGGGCTGAATTTGGTGCTCAGCACCAGGGGAAAATATGCAGTGGGCTTAAGGCTTTTTTTGGCTTATCCCAATAAGCTCACAAGGGCTTATTTCCCAAAATCAACCCAAGACAGATTGAAAAGGGCCATAATTGAGCTTATGTTCAAAATATTAGCTATTAGGGTTAACTAAATCATGCTGATTTTTAGGCTTGAAATTGGCTGTTTTCAAAGATCATGCAATCCTCCCTTTTGACTCATACTTGGTCAAACCAAAGGGACAGCACAAGGGTCTTTCAAAATGGCTGGAAACAACCAAATAAGCACAACCAAAGTGTGCTTAAGCTGCTTATGCAGCTTGAGCACTTAAGCTCAAGTTTGCTTATCCAAATTTTGACAGAAAGCAAAAGGGACATAAAAAACTATTTTTAAACTAAAACTTGTAATTAAAGTGGTCTATTATGACTCACACACTCAGCCAAGAGTGGCTGAGTGCATATAACCCATGGCAATCCCCATATTGACCCATTTTAAGGTAAAACCAAACACCCCCTTAAATATATGAAAAACGTTTTTTAACTGATTTTAGTGAAAGGAAAGCTGAGATAAGTGATTACAAGTTAGGTCTAACAACTTTTAACATATGTTTAAGCAATTTAAACAGAAATAAAACAGCTTAATTTATATTTCAAATTTCAACAATGGAAATTCCACAAACACTTAACTTTTATTAAACTGAAAAGTATTACAAGGGGACCCGACCCAACAAAAAAACGGGTCGTATTAAATGTTTTTGACCCGACCCCACCCCCACATTAATAAAAGGTTTTTTTTTTTTTTTTCTCGGAATACCCTCTCGCATTGTTTGAGTCACCAGTCTATTTTTTTATGAATAAAACTTTAAGTTTCCTCAAACCTCGCGCTCCGTTAATCGTCCCGTTCTTTTTTTGTTCTCAAAAAAAATTTAAAATATAATTTTTCCTTTTCTTCTCGGAATACCCTCTCGCACTGTTGGAGTCATCGATCTGTTTTTTTATGAATAAAACTTTAAGTTTCTTCAAACCCCGCGCTCCGCTAACCGTCCCGCAGCGACGCGCGGGTATAGCTACTTGTATCTCTACAAGCACGACATGTTAAATTAATCAAACATTTGCTAAACCATACAATAATAAATAACTATCAAACAACATACCAACGAAGTTTCAAGCTCTTAAGGCGATTATCAAAAACTGGAGTCGAGATGAGATGCTCAAGGCTTCTGCGGTGCGTCATTCAGCTTAGTCCCGGATATCAGAATTAGACAAGCTGATTGATAAAGGTTTGAGTAATAACGATATTATTAATGAAAGAATCTCCCTTTTGAAAGATATTCATGATCTTGATAAGCGACACTCTTCTGATTTGGCCCAAAAGGCCAAGATTCAATGGGCTATCGAAGGTGATGAAAATTCTAAGTATTTTCACGGGATCATTAATAAAAAACGGTCTCAACTTGCTATTCGTGGTGTTCTTGTCGATGGAGAGTGGATTGAAGATCCTCCCAAAGTGAAGAATGAATTTCTCGAACACTTTTCTAATCGTTTTTCTATGCCTACAGGTCAGACTATTAATCTTGATTCACATATGTTTCAAAAGATTTCTATAGACCAGAATGCGGACCTTGAAAGTGATGTCTCTTTAGAAGAAATTAAGAAGGCGGTTTGGGAGTGTGGCACTAATAAATCTCCAGGGCCGGATGGTTTTTCCTTCGAATTTATTCGAAAATATTGGAACATCATTCAGCATGATGTGGTTAATGCTGTCAAGGAATTTTTCTCTTCTAGTAAGTTTCCTCCTGGAAGTAATTCTTCATTTATTACTCTTATTCCTAAATCATTGGATGCAAAGATGGTGAAAGATTTTCGTCCAATAAGCCTCATTGGTAGTTTTTACAAGATCGTTGCCAAGATCTTGTCCAATCGCCTATGCATTGTTATGCCTGATCTGATTAGTGACGTTCAAACTGCCTTTATTTCTAAACGTCAAATCCTGGATGGCCCTTTTATTCTTAACGAGCTTATTTCGTGGTGTAAGTATCATAAAATCAAAGCTATGATTTTTAAAGCTGATTTTGAAAAGGCCTTCGATTCGGTAAGATGGGATTATTTAGACGGGGTTCTAAATAACTTTGGTTTTGGTGTTAAATGGAGAGGGTGGATTCAAGCGTGTCTTTCTTCGGCAATGGGATCGATTCTGGTTAATGGAAGTCCCTCATCAGAATTCAAATTTCATAAAGGTTTGAAGCAGGGAGATCCTCTTTCTCCTTTCCTCTTTATTTTGGTGATGGAAAGTTTGCACATTTCGTTCAACAATATCTTGAATTCCGGGCTCTACAAAGGTATTCGTATTGATGAGTCTTTAACGTTATCCCATCTCTTTTATGCGGATGATGCTGTTTTCATTGGTAAATGGGATAAGGCGAATGTCATCACTATCGTTAATATGCTTAAATGTTTCTACTTGGCGTCGGGGCTCAAAATCAATATTCAAAAGAGTAAGATTATGGGCATTGGTACCTCTCAAGAAGAAGTGGATGTGGCTGCTAATGTCATTGGTTGTAACACGTTCTCCTCGCCTTTTAACTATCTGGGTGTTAAGGTCGGTTCTTCCAGCTCTAGAAGTAACTTTTGGGACGAGGTTATTGCAAAACTTTCATCCCGTTTATCTAAGTGGAAAATTAAAATGCTTTCTATAGGTGGTCGTTTTACTTTGAATAAAGCTGTCCTTAGCTCGCTTCCTATATACCTGATGTCAATCTATAAAACTCCTGTTGGTGTTTTACGTAAGATGGAGTCCATTCGCAGGAGATTCTTTAATGGTGCTGATATTAATGAGAATAAAATGTCTATGATTGGTTGGGAAAAAATAATGGTTTCAAGGAAAAAAGGAGGGCTTGGTATTTCGAGTTTCTTCGCTCAAAATCGTGCTCTTTTATTCAAATGGATATGGAGGTTCAGGTCAAAGGATTCCTCTTTATGGTATAGGGTCATTAAAGCTATGTTTGGCGATGGTGGAGCTTTAGACAACACTGGTAAGTTCGCTCGCTCTTCTACCTGGACTACTATTGTTCGTGAATGCGGAAATTTGTCTAGCAAAGGTATTAACTTGTTGTCTCATATGAAAAGGAAAGTGGGAAATGGGTTGAATACTTTATTTTGGGTTGATTCTTGGCTTACTGATATCCCCCTTAAGCAATTATACCCGCGTATGTTTGCTTTAGATTGCAATAAAAACTCTACGGTGGCAGAAAAAATCAACGCTAGCTCTATTTCCTGTTCTTTTAGAAGACTCCCTCGTGGAAGTTTAGAAGAAGAGCAATTCTCCAAACTCATCGAAGATGTTAACTCTGTCATTCTCTCGGTCTCTAATGATAGATGGATTTGGTCCCTCGATTCCTCGGGTGAATTCTCGATTAAATCTACTCGACTTTTCATAGATGATCATCTTCTTCTCGCGGTTGGTGCTCCCACTAGATGGGTTTCGGAAGTCCCAATTAAGATTAACATCATGGCTTGGAAAGTGAGTTTGGATAAGCTCCCAACTAGGCTTAATTTGTCTCTTCGGGGTATTGAAATTCCCTCTATCACTTGCCCTATTTGCAGCTGTGCAGGGGAGTCATGCTCACATCTTTTTTTCTCTTGTTCTATGGCCCGGAACATTACTACCAAACTGGCTCGATGGTGGGAGTTTGATTGCCCGGATTTATTCTCATACGATGATTGGCTTGAATGGTTTCACACTCTTCGTCTCCTTAAAGGTTTTAAGGATATATTGGAAGGGGTCTTTTACGTTATGTGGTGGGTGATATGGAAGTATCGTAATCAGACTTTGTTTGGCTCATCTCAACCGCGTATGGATATGCTTTTTGATGAGATTGTTTTACTCTCTTTTACTTGGTGCTCCAATAGGTGTAAAAACAATTTTGATTGGATCTCTTGGATGAAATGTCCTAGATCCTTATCTTTGTAATTTTCCTAGCGATTTGCTAGTTTCTTAATATAATTTGCCGTTCTAAAAAAACATACAAATTATTTTAAATAACATATTTTTTGCATATTTAAAGTAGTTATGTAATTGATACATAATCAATAAACATACAAATTACCTTATATAAATATAATTTTTAATTGAATAAAGTTCAAGTTTTCATTTATAATTATCTTAAGAGTAAACTGCAAAAATCATCCCTGTGGTTTGTAGTTTGTGGCACTAATCATCCCTAGCCGATACTATTGGCACTA
>BQNB010073393.1:0-32131 GCA_026074375.1 Tanacetum coccineum
ACCTGTACCTTATTGGGCCCAGACACACTCAATTGGGCCCAATACAAACCCACACACCTTATTGGGCCCAAACCCAAACCCAAACCCAAACCCAAACCCAAACCCAAGCCCAACAAAAGCCCAAAATCCATTTTTATAAACTTTAGGGGCTAAATTGCCAATTTTTAAAGTTGTTTTAAAAAGAAAAATAGAAAAATAAAACACAAGGACTGATTTTGCAATTCTCCCTAACTTTCTTTATTTCTTTTGTTATAAAACCAGAGGGACCACTTTTGTAATTCACCAAACTTCATTTTCTTTTAGTTAATAAACAGCAGGGACCAAAATTGCAATTTCCTAAAACCCTTCTTTGTTTTCTTTTGTTATAAAACGGAGGGACCATTTGTGTCACTTTCTAAAACATGTTTATAACTAAATTGGGCCAAATATAAAGTGAAAAGAGAGAAAGAGTTGAGGGACTTAACTTGCATCATCTTCAATCTTTTCTTTTAAAATCCTGCAACCAACAAACCGTACCCGCCAAAATCCATACCACCTCTCCCCACTGTTTCAGCTCCAAACCACCTCCCTAGTACACCTCTACAGCTATCCCTCACCTTTCCCCACTCAACCCCAACCCTATAACCCCTTCCCTGCCAAATTCACACAACCCGAGCTCCCCTTTTAATGGTGAGATGAAGACAAGACAAAACAAAGGGCTAGGATTGCCTTGGAGCAATTGCACACTCACATCCAGCTTATCCCAAGTCAAAGAGAAGAAAGAGAGCTGCTATAAAAGGGAGAAGAGCAAGCCGAACCCATTACACCATTTTTATGTTTTTTTTAGCTTAATTTCAATTCCAAGTCTTTTCTTTTAAGCATTTTAAGTGTATTCAGTTTATTAAAAGCCTATGTTGTAATAACTTTCAGTTTTAAATAAAAGTTAAGAGTTTTTGAGAAAATTGCCATTGTCGAAATTTCAAGTATGATTCAAGCTTTTTAAATCCTGTATAAATTATTTAAGAATGTGTTAAAGTGATTGAGTATCCCTTATACACCCTTTTCTTACCCTTATTTCACCAAAATTCAGTTAAAAAATCGATTTTATATATTTAAGGGGGTGTTTGGTTTAGACCCAAAATGGGTCATTTTGGGTTTGGTATGGGTCAAGCTCACTCAGCCAACTTTGGCTGAGTGAGTAGGCTTTATTAAGTCACTTAAATCACCAATTTTAATTTGAAAATAAGTCTTTAGGTTTCTTTTATAATTCTGTCAATATTTCAATAAGCTAAATTGAGCTTAAAGGCTCAAGCTGCTTAAGCAGCTTAAGCACCTATTTGTGAGCTCTTTGTTGTTGTTTCTACCAAATAAACCCAACCCCTTGTTCTGACTTTGGTTTGGCAGCATAAGTCAAGTGTGTGTATGCATGTGTGTTTGTGAAATCCCTCAACTTTAAGCCCAAAAATCAGCAGCTCTTTCTTAACCTCATTAGCTTAAACTTTGAAAATAAGCTCTTTTACCACCCCTTGTTATCTGTTTGTGATTTACTTTAGGTAAAAAGCTCATAAGAGCTTATTTGCATAAGCCCCAAAAAAGCCCCTAGCCACTGCCTTATTTCCCCTGGTGCTGAGCACCATTTTCAGCACTTCTTTTCTAGCTTATTTTGTATTAAGCACTTAGGATTTTTAGCTTATAATTGTAGCTTATCACTAGTTCTTTAAATCCCCAAGCTTTCTTAGCTTAACTCACTCCTTAGCTTAGCTTAAATCTAGCTTAAAGTTCACTTTTTTCTGTTTTCCTTTTAAAACTGTTAGATTTAGCTTATTTTCTCCCCAGCTTATTTTAGGGCTTATTTTAGGTAACCATAGCTTTATTAGGACTCCCTTGGCCTTATTAGCTTATTCCCATAGTCTTAGCTTATTTTGTAGCTTAAAATCACCAAAAGCAAAGAAAAATAAGCAAATAAGCTCATTAAGTCTGCTGTCATAAACAGCTTAATTTTCTGGCTTATTCTTTTAGAATCAGCACTAAGTGCTTTTAGGAAAAATGTTGCCATTAAGCCCCTGAACAAGTTTGCTTCTTTGGCTTTTTGCTAATAAGCAACTTGGACCCACCTTGTAATCGGGGTTCTCTTTCAGGGACTGTTTGTGTAAATTCATCTTTTAAAGTTACAACTGTTACTCCCCCTTGTCAGTTTGCTGTTACCCCGTTTGTCCTTTCAGTCCTTTTCACTGTTAGTCCCAAAGTTAACTTTAGTTAGTTTATTTAATTTAATTAATTTAAATTAGGTTTAATATTAATTAGTTTAATTACTTTTAATTAAAACAGTAAAATTTGGGCATTTTTATATTTTTAGAATTGTTAACTTTTTCTTTATTTTATTTTATTTTTTCAGAATTTTTATAACTTTTATTTTTTGTCTTTTTCTATTTACTTAGTTTTAATTAGTATTTAATCTTTAAAAATTCATAAAAAATCCAAAAATTAATAAAAAAATATTTTTCTTTTTTATAAAATTTTCTTTTGTCATTTAGTATCTAGGAAAAATATAAAATTTAGTGTAGGCTTTATTTTTCTTAAATTTCAGTTTTTAGAACCCGTTTCCCGGGTGCGTTTCACAGTGTCTTTTCGTTTTACTTCAAACACTCCGTTTTAAGTTCTAGTTGTTCTTTATTTTCAAATTAAGTTAATTATGAAAATTGTTAAATTTTGATTTTTTTTAATTTAATTTAGCATTTATATTCTTAATTATAGTAATTTAGGTTCCCCATACCTATTCTGTTCCCCGTATTTAGTATAAATTTAATTTAGGATTCCCAATAATTAATTATGCTCCTAGTTTTAAGAGTTCTATCCATATTAACTAATTTTGTTTCCCGTAGTTTTTAAGATCCCCATTTCCTTTGCTTGTTTTCCCGTAGATTAAATTAAGTTTTATTTAATTAATTTTAGTTGTAATTATATCAGTGTTCATATCATATATTCTCCATCAGTCAATTTCTCTTCAAACCAGGATAATTTTCAATTGCAGCCTCGTTGGGACATACGACCCGGGAATATCTCTTCCGGAATCTTTTTATTATTGATTCTTACTTGTGTATCTTATCCTTTTGTGGAATTTGACCTTTTGCCTTGGTCAAGGGCATTCGGTCAGAATCTGTATTAGGGTTGCTATATAAGTGTGTACTATATCACGAATCAGGGATCCATCTTGTTTAATTAATAAAGTCATTCTAAGCCATTAAGCAGTCAGCCCTTTAGAGCTTATTACAACTTATCTTTACGCTGTACACCCCACTTTTTATATTTTTCCTAGATAGAGAATTAGTCAAAGTATTTTTCATAATTTTTTCAGAATTTTTAAGAATAGTTTAGTATTTTTTATAAATTAATTTAGTTAAAAGTTTTAAAAATTCATAAAAAATATAAAAATTATCAAAAAAATTCTCCACTGGAGGTTTTATCATATTAAGTTCGGTGAACATTGAGTTTCCCAACTCGAACAAATGATTTAAACTTGCCTTCTGTGTCACTTACGGATATAGGCTCACCTCATTTCTGATTAACAAGCTAATAAACCCTTTGGTATAAGGAGTGTTGTTCCTAGGAACTACGACCCGAAAGGAGAAATTAAGCTTCGCGCTATTCTACTCCTCCGCTAACTGGTGGTTTTTCATTCTGAGAGCTACCGTGAAGTAAGATCGATTATTTGGTTTAAGTTGTCTATCTGATTTTGTCCAATTGTGAATTATGTTGTTAATAAATCCAAAAAACCAAAAAAATAATCTTCTTTTTCCTCTTAATCATTTAATTCTTTTCTTGTCCCTCTTATTTGTTTAATTCTGATGGAGTCTTATCTCTGTTTTGAATGTGTAGGGTGTGGACAACCGACGGATAACTCTTATTGTTATTCGTGGCACGTGCCAATCAGTGCGGTGTTGTCTCAATTGATGGATTTGTTTAAGTTGTACTTTGGAAAGGAAAATCAAATCGATTTTTCAAACTGTACTCTTTTGTCAATCGCCAAGTTACTCTCACACCCCACACACTCTAAGCAAATCTTGTGTGAATTTTGCGGGAACGATATCAATATTGTTCAATGCTGTACACTCAAAGCCAGTTTTCTATCAGGCCAGATTGCAGCCTTGATTTCAATTCCCGCATGATTTGGCCATAATCTTCAACAGCATAATCTTTGCTGTGAAAATTGTAGGGGTCCTCATTAGCGACTATTGAATGTCACGATGAGTCAAAACTCCTCATTCTTTCGGTTTGACAATTCTAACCCCGCAATTTTCAGTCATATCATCAACCAACTCTACCACCTATGCAGGCAAGGATGCTCTTGAAAGCCAAGAGGACCTAATGAAATCCGATTGTAAGCTTCTCAAAAAGTTTAATCGTATCTCTTTGGGAAAAGCCTAAGGTTCTTTTGAAGCTTGGGTTATTCTTTTTTGAAGTTAAGCACGCTCAATATGAGGGAAGTGCAAGAATTGCTTAGCAATTTGTTCATGCATGTGAAAATCATACAGTGACGAGCTATTGAGTACTTCAATACTCCGGCTTGGGAATCGCCCTTCTCGTTACTGTGATAATGATGAGACGAGGACTTTACCATTGCAATCATCACCCGAATCACAACCTAAGAGCGTAACTCTCCTATGTTTGGGGGACGAGCATCTTGGACACTATTTTCGGCAACGGAAAATCGGACGAATTCATAAAGTATTGGTGTCGAGAAACCTTGTCCAACCCCATTGAGTTCGAGGATTTTTCGACGATGAGTGTGATTGGCCTCCATATGATGACTTTTTTCAAAGATATCATGATTTTACTTTCTCCAACCCTCTCTTCGATATAGATGAAGATTTACCCTAAGTAACGAGTCATTTCGAGGAGGACATCCAAAAGAGAATTTTTATCATTTTACTCCTATTCCTCTTTTTGATCTTGATGAAGAAATAGCTTCGACTAAGGTAGATTCGAATTAAGGATGAGGTGCTGGAAGCATCCATTCAATTCCACCGGGAATTGATTCTTTTGATGCTGAATCTGATCTTGTAGAATCCGTGATAAATCGAGACATTTCGATTGATTCTTCTCCTAAGATCGATTCTCTTTCCAATGAATTCGCCGGTGAATTCATCCTTCCTAAATCAATTACCACCAGAAATTGTGGAAGTTGATTTGAACGAGGTGATATTCGGTTTTTGGAAAGTTTTGCTCTACGATAACTCTTCTCCTCGACCTCCGGAAGCCCTTCAAGCCAATTCTAATGCTATCGAATCTCTCCCTCCATCTCATATCCCCGTTGCGGATAATGATTCTCTTATGGAGGAGATTGACTTGTTTCTTGCTGATGACGGATCAATACCACCAGGTATTGAGAGTGATGATGTCGACTCCGTAGATGACGATACTTCTATTTTCCTTCCCGAGTTCGAATCGTTTTATGTTGATTATCCCATCGGGAATATTAAACATTGATGTGGTGGAAGACATCCCCGTAGATGTGCCTAATGTTTTACCCACCCATCCCATCCTGGAGCAAGATTTCATACCCACTAGTGAATTTTTCGCTTATGTTGTATGGATCTTTCTCCCATTTCTTGCTTATCCGGTTATTCCGCCTTCTCTTCTCTCATGTGGAGATGAAGACACCATATTTGATCCCGGCATTTCAAAAGTATCATTCTTCTAAGCCGGATGTACCTCATCGGAGTGGAACTTTCATGAAATTCAATACTATCGTAGTCACTTGACTGAAAGTCCTAGATGATGTTTTATTCTCCATTGTTTCCTCAAGGATTCCATAAATCCTTGTGTGGGTCAAGATCGTGACCCTAAACAAGCGCTTCGTGGGAGCACCACCATGCTTATCCGTAGTTGTAATAGTGTTGTTGTTGTGTAAAATAGCTTGTCGTTCATTACCCGTGTTTACCATGTTGTTGTTATTGTCAGGATTTGCCGGATTGTGAAGACTCTCAGTTTTGTCCATTCATCAAGAGAGTTTTCACATATTCAGCTCAATGGGAATACGATATCCTAATCTTATCGACTAACGTTTTATCTTTTGGCATACTCATAGATGGCCTTAGAATTAAATGTAATACCCTCAAAACATCGAGGACGATGTTTTAGTTGTTTCTGGGGGGGTATCTTGATTGATTGTTTCCTGCAGCATTGTTACACGTAAACCGTTTTTACCACACAAAATACCAAAAAAATGAAAAAAATTGAAATTTTAAAAAAATATATATATTGTTTTGTCCACAGTTTTGTTTTTCTTTTGGGTAGAATAAGAATAATTTTTGACTTGATTCGGGGTGTTGAGGCCCGTGATAGTTCCTTTAGGCGAGCTTTCTAGTATTCTATTGCTTTGATTTTAATATGTGAAGAACGGAAATGATAGAGTTAAATATATTGTTAATGTGCTAAGCAGATTATTCTAAAAAACTTTATACGAGTAACTTGTGGGTTTTCGCTCCCGTGATTCTAATCCACCTAATCTTACGTACTCAATTTAATTCAACTTAAGTCCAATCGATGTTTTCAGAAAAAGCTTCAAATTTGTACTGAGTTTTCAATGCGAGATTTTGTATGTGATTTAAAATTAAATGCCAAAGAAGCATGAATGAAAATGTGAATGCCAAAATGCCATCGAATATTGAAATTCTGCCTATTGAAGCATGCAGTTGATATTATGGGAGCAAGTTAAAGTTGTTGTCGTGATATCCTACTCAGTTTACCACGAGGTGGGGGTTTCCAACTAAGACGTCTTATGCTTCTAGGGATTTGGTGTGTCGTGATATCTCACTTGGAGTAAGGTCTAGGTGAGGGTTCAAACTATGACACTAATCCTTAGACATATAGGAATAAGGTGTTGTGTGATTTCCCACTACACTAGCAACAGGGTGGGTTTTCAAACTAAGAACACCGGTCGTTGGTTGTGATATCATCTAGTTAACACCGAGGTAGGGGTTAAACTAAGCATCGCATTCCTAGCATTTAAGAAACTTATGTTTATGATGATAAAAATTGTTGCTCATAAAGTTATAAAGTTTAAATTCGAATCAAGTTCAAGTCTTAAATAAGTTGTTGCTTTCTGAGCATGATTCATTCTTGAATTATGAACTATGAAAATAAGTTGATCTCATGGTTATACATTAAATGGTACACAATACAATGTATATCCAGTTGGGAGTTGAAAATTCCCCCCCCCCACAGTCATAAGTTGAGGGGCTTAACATCTAAACTGTATATCGACAATGATCTTGTTTAATTGCTTAGCTTGAACTTGTTGAATAATTGAGGTGATGAAATTATCCGTCAGGACATCCGTAGATCACTCTACGGGCGCTTCTCATTTATGATCCCAGTTTTAATAATAAGAAAGGTCAAAAACTTGTTAAAAAATGAGAAAATCCAAAAATATTAGTTGTAGTTAGTGTAAATTCAAAAAATGGTGAAAACGGGGCTTACGTGTTTACTTCATAACATTGCGTGAGGACACACAATACCTTAGTTTGGGGGATTTGATAAGTGCTTAATTACACATATCTTTTACCTCTAAAAACGAGCTTAAATGACCAAAAACAGACAAAAACTGCCAAATATATGTTTGTTTTGCATTTGTATTGTGCAGGAAGTGGATTCAAAGACACAAAAAGACAGATAAACAAGCCAAAATGACAAAACTGAGCATGGAAAGGATATGACTGTGCAAAATCAAGGCCAAGTCCAAAATGCAAAGTCAGAGTCAATACTGAAGAATCAGCAGTCAAACCGGAGCCGGAACTGAAGAATACTATTGGATGCAATCTTAACCCATCTGATGGGCCGGGAAAGCCCAATAGTATATTTATGAAGACTGTGAAGACCAAATGGGCCCTCAATCAATTACAACAGCCCATTTGTGTGCATTTGACAAAGACTGTGAAGACTTTGAAGGCCCAATCCTAGCCCAGTTACAGCCAATCTCAGCCATTGTACACGCAAAACCCACCCCAAACCCAGTGGGCCCAATACAAACCCAAGCCCAATACACCCTTTTTTATAAAACACAAGGACCAAAATGTAAATTTTAAAACTTTGTTTTATAATTAAAAATGAAAAAAAATAAAACTTTAGGGGCTAAATTACCAAGTTTGAAAGTTGTTTTAAAAAGAAAAAAAAGGTTTAAACAAACACAAGGGCTGAAATTGCAATGTTCCAAAACCTTTCTTATTCCTTTTAAGTAATAAACAGCAGGGACTGAAATTGCAATTAACCTAAACTTTCTTAACTCTTTTGTTATAAAACCAGAGGGACCATTCTTGTAATTAACCAAAACCTCTTTTAAATCTTTTAGTTATAAACCACAAGGACCAAAAGTGTTACTTTCTAAACCTTGTTATAACTAATTTTCGGCTTAAAAGAAAATGAAAAGAGAAGAAAAGAAGAGGGACCAAAGTTGTCTCTTCCCCAAACATATCTTTTAAAACCTGCAACCACTTGGTACCATAACCACCTTCCCGCCAAACCATTACAGCCCTCTCCCATGGTTTTTCTTGCCTTCCCACTATCCAAGGTACCATCCCAGCTCACCTTCACCTTTCCCCACCAACCCAATGCCCCTATAACTCTCTCCCCTGGCAAAACACTCAACCCAACGACCCCCTTCAATGGTGAGATTGAAGTCAAAGTCAAAGAGGAGGGCTAGATTGCCTTAGGATACCATTACTCTCATCAACTAAACTAAGACCCAAGTCATTTGGACTGACCTTAAAAGGGAGAAGACCAAGCCGAAGTCCAAAGCACCACTTTTACCCTGTTTTTTTAGTTTAAAGTTTTTAATTAAGTCTTTCTTTTTGCATTATTGTACCTCAGTTCTATTTTAAAAGCTTTATGTTGTAAGTCTTAATATTATGATAATTTCATAGTTTTCTTTGAAAAATTGAAGTGAACTGTCAAAATTAAAAAGTACCTACTATCTATTCTCTTTAAGTCTGTTTATCTTGTGTAAGAGTGTGTTAAAATGAATAAACCTTACTTGTAATCACCTTTATTAAACCTGTTCTTCACTAAAAAATAGTTTACAAGCCTTTTTTATATTTAAGGGGGTGTTTGGTTTTATACTTAAAATGGGTCAAAAGGGAATTTCAATGGGTCATACACACCCAGCCACTTTTGGCTGAGTGTGTAGGCTTGTTCAAGTCATTTTAATCAATACTTGTTAAAGTAAAAACCAAAATTTTCTGTTTCTTGTTAATGCTTAAAATTCTGTCATTTTTCTTATAGCTGGATTAAGCTTAGGCTTAAGTAAGTTTAGGATAAGCTTATGTATCTCTTTTTGCGTCTAATTTGAGCTATGTTCTAAACCATGAAAAGTCCTTTGGACTTTTCTTTTGTTAAGTGAGTCAGCTGTTAAATAGTCAAATGCCTTTCTTTGAAAAAGACTTGATTTCAACCAAAAAAACCGCTGTTTTAGTTTATCATAATGGCTTATATTTGAAATTAAGTTCATTTACAACCCTTTTAAATCTGTCTTGGGTTGGTCTTGGGAAATAAGCTCTTGAGAGCTTATTGTGTTAAGCTAAAAAAGCCCTTAAGGCCTGTTTGTACCTCCCTGTGGCTGAGCACAAAATCTTGCCCCCCCCAAAACAATTTTTTTTCTTAGGGGCTTTTTTTATTTAACTTAAGCTATAGGATCTTTTGGGCTTTTTAACATAGCCTTATAGGTAGGCCTCTCAGGTTTAGCAGCTTAAATCTCTTAGTTAGCTTCTTAGTATAGCTTAATTATAGGCTAAAAGTTCACTATTTCTGTTTTTTTTTAAACTGTTAGAATAGCTTATTTTAATTTTAGCTTATCTCTTAGGGCTTATCTAGATAACTTAGCTTAAACTTAGGACTCCCTTAGCCTTATTAACTGTCCCCCATAATTGTAGCTTATTTTGCAGCTTAAAAAACCAAAAACAAAGAAAAATAAGCTAATAAGCTTATTGAGTTCTGCAGCCCCATAAAAGCTTATTTTTTGGCTTATTCAGTGCTTAAAAGTCATAAGTGCCTTTATTAAAAATGTTCCCCTTAAGCCCCTGAGTAAGTTTGCTTTTGTAAGTTTTTGATAATAAGCTAGTTGGACCCACCTTGTAATCGGGGTCCAACTCAGGGACCATTTGTGTAATTTTCGATTTTCTAGTTAACATTAGTTAGTACCTTTGGTTAGTACCTTGTTACACTGTTAGTCCTTGTGCCTTATCTCTGTTAGTCCCTTTAATATAACAGCTGTTAGTTTTATTTAAATTAAATAATTAAATTAGGTTTAATTTTAATAAGTTTAATTACTTTTAATTAAAACAGTAAAATTTGGGCATTTTTATATTTTTAGATTTGTTAACTTTTTCTTTATTTAATTTGATTTTTTCAGATTTTTTATAGTTATATTTTCTGACTTTTTATATTTAATTAGTTTTAATTAGTTTTTAATCTTTAAAAATTCATAAAAAATCCAAAAATTAATAAAAAAAATATTTTTCTTTTTTATAAAATTTTCTTTTGTCATTTAGTATCTAGGAAAAATATAAAATTTAGTGTAGGCTTAATTTTTCTTAAATTTCAGTTTTAGACCCGTTTTACCGGGTGCGTTTTACCGTTTCTTTTCGTTTTACATTCAAACGACCTCCGTTTTAGTTCTAGTTTTCTTTATTTTTCAAATTAAGTTAATTAGAATTTAATTTTGATTTTTAATTTAATTTATCATTTATTTTCTTAATTTTTAGTATTTAGGTTTCCCGATACCTGATTCTGTTCCCCGTATTTTAGTATAGATTTAATTTTAGGATTTCCCTATAACTAATTTTGTTTCCCGTAGTTTTTAAGATCCCTATTTCCTATATTTGTTTCCCGTAGATTAAATTAGATTTTATTTAATTAATTTTAGTTGTAATTATATCAGTGTTTCCATCATATTCACCATCATTAAAGTTTCTCATCAAACAAGGATAAATTTCAATTGCAGCCTCGTTGGGACATACGACACGGGAATATCTCTTCCGGAATCTTTTTATTATTGATTTTGATTTCTTATATATATATATAATACCTTCTGCGATTCAATTTTGGCGCCCGCCGCTGCCGGGGAGGCATTTGCTACGATTTCTATCCGACTTTGATCTGAACTTGTCTTATTATTAATATATCATATTAAAAAACACAAAAATATTTTTCTTTTCTTTTTATTAATACATATCATATAAAAATTAAAAAACCAAAAAAATCAAAAAAATAAAAAAATTGTCCATAAAAATTAAAAATCACTAATTGGTAAAATACCAAAATATAATATTCTCCACTGAGGTATTATCATAATAAGTTCCGGTGAACTGCTGAGTTCCCAATCGAACCAAAGATTTAAAACTTGCCTTCTGTGTCACTTACGATATACGGCTCACCTCATTCTGATTAACAAACTATAAAGTGGGTTTAAGGAGGGTTGTTCCTAGGAACTACGACCCAAAAGGAGAAATAAGCTTCGCGCTATTCCTACTCCTCCGCTCACCTGTGCGTTTTTCATTCTGAGAGCTACCGTGAAGTAAGATCGATTATTTGGCTTAAGTTGTCTATCTCTTGTCCGTTTAAAATAGATTGTGAATATATTTTAAATCCAAAAATCCAAAAAAATTAGTGTAACTTTTTTTTTTTTATTTATTTCCATTTTGTGCATGCGCACTCGATCTCAGTCCCGTGAGCAGCGACCTCCTCCACCAGAAGGAACGCCAGTTGTTATTGAACCTCTTCGTATAGAATACCCATTTCAGGAAGATCCTACCGTAGAGCCAATGGCAGACACTCGAACTATGGCTCAATTGCTCCAAGTGAGTTTTAAAAGAACTGAAAATAAGCTAAGTTATATTAAAAATTAAAAACTAACTAGTTGCCTCAAAGGCTTACAAAAGGCTCTATTTATAGCCGAAGTCTTCTTCTTTGGGCTTGCAGCTTGTGCTTCTTTGGAGAGACAAAAACAAAGTGTGCTTGTTGTGTGAGGGGATTCTAAAACAAATCCCAGCCTTTAATTTCTTTTGTGCTTCTTTGGAGTCAATCATAGCCATCGAAAATACTTGGGAATGGTGAGGGATTGCCAACATGGCACTTATACAGCTGGGGGGGGGGGGTAGAGGAGTGGTTGAAATGATTTATCTAGGGTGTTGAGTGTTTTTGCAGGGAGAAGGTATGGGAAGACATCCCCTAGCTGTAACTGGGTTTTGTTTGGGCGGGAAGAATGGAGTTTGGGTAGGTTGGCAGTTTTGGCCCCTCCTCTCTTATAACTTCAATTCAAACTTTGCCCGGTTTGCAATTTCGACCCTTGTCTTTTTCTTTTGTAATACAACTTGAGGTTTGGCAGTTTTAGTCCCTCAAGTTTACATTTTTCATTCATGTGGCTGACTTTTGTCTTTGACGCTGACTTTGGCTTTCGTTTGATTTTTGATTTTCATTCCGTCGCATTGGTTTGGTCGTATTTGGCTTTCCTTTTTGAATAATCCGTTCCTTGCCACAATTCCAAATGCATAAACATACAAATACATGTATCTTTGGTTTAAGTTTTCAGTCTTTTAAGGTCCGTTTTTAATGGAAAATGGTATGTGTAATTAAGCACATACCATCACTCATTGTCTCTCCACCGCGTATCACCCACAAACAAGTGGGCAAGTTGAGGTATCCAATCGTGGCTTGAAAATAATTCTTGAAAGGACCATAGGTAAAAACCGTGCCTCTTGGTCGGATAAACTAGATTACGTACTTTAGGCCTTCCGCACAGCTTACAAAACACCCATCGGGTGTACTCCTTACAAGCTAGTGTACGGAAAGGCATGTCATCTACCGATTGAGCTCGAGCACAAAGCCTATTGGGCTTTAAAGCATGCAAACTTTGACCTAATGACCGCGGGCGATCATCGGAAGTTCAAACTCAATGAGCTATCAATGAACTGTCGTGATCATTGCCTATGAAAACTCTTTTGATCTATAAAGAGGGGAAATAAAAGAGAATCCTGACTCAAGTTCAAAAAACCGCCATTTTCAACGTCGGTGATCGAGTCCTCCTCTTTAACTCTAGATTAAAGATTTTCTCGGGCAAGCTTAAGACCCGCTGGAGTGGACCATTCACTGTAACCCAAGTTTTTCCATATGGCACTGTCGAGTTATCCCAAAACTCCAGGCCAAATTTCAAAGTGAATGGTCATCGTTTGAAGCACTACTTTGGAGGGGACGTACCACAATTGGTAGTCCCGGATCTCCAGACTTTCCCCATGGACCAATGAATTCGGGGACGGGTCAAGCATAGTGACCTTAAACAAGCGCTTCGTGGGAGGCAACCCATGCTTATCCTTCTATTTTCTTCTAACTGTGTGACGTGAGGAGGTGTGCCTCTTCCATTTCTCGTATGCTTGTGTTTTTGTGGTTTATTTGTCCAGGATGTCCCGGATTTTGAAGCCTCTCGTGCTCGCGGTTTTTGTCCTCCGATCACAAGAGCTTCACATCCTCAGCTTCATTTGGGAATCCAATATCCAAATCTAATCGACTAACGTTTTATCTTTTGGCACACTTAATAAACGGCCTTAGATTTACGTAGGTACCCCCTTTTAAAACATCGAGGACGATGTTTAGTTCTAGTATGGGGGGAATCTTTGATTTGATTTTGCCTGCAGCCGTTGTTGTCACGTAATCCCGTTTTTACCACCAAAATTTTGCAAAAATACCAAAAAAATGAAAAATTTTAAAAATTTTCAAAAATAAAATAAGTGTTTTGTCACAGTTTTGACTTTCCTAATGGGTAGAATGAGAATAAATTTTGACTCGGTCGAGCGTGTTGAGCTCTTAGCTTGTTCCTTAACTTTTAGACTAAGCGTTCGCGGACTTTAAAATTCGTGAAGAACGAAAAATGATAGTGTTGTTTACAAGTAAGATGCTAAACAAGGATTAGTTGGATATCTTAAAAGCTTATGAGTGTAACTTGTCGCTTTTTCTCCCAGAAGCTCTTAACCTGACTAATAAACGTGCTTAATTTTGCTTTAACTTTAAACCGACATTTTCTAAAAAGAAGCTCTTTCGGAAACGAAAATATTCATCTTAGTTCAACTGTATACTTGAGTTTCTAAAACAAAATTTTCTCTATTACGGAAAATATGTTGTAAAAAAAATGAAAAAATAAATGATGAAAAATATAAACTGTGGGCTGATAAAGGTTTACTGCATCTTGCCGGCTCACAACCGATGTTGCAGTCTTCAAAACAAAGCCCATAGTGAGATAATAAATGCCAAAGTGCATTCTTAAGTATTATCAATAAGAATTCTCCGTCAGTTTACTTCATCTTGTCGGAGGCGTGGCCGATGTTGAAGTCTTCATATAAGGCGGGGGACCGTCGTCAGACTAAGTCACTACATCTTGTCGGAGGCGTGGCCGATGTTGTAGTCATGTAAATGATGACGGTATTATAGTATAGCAATAAATTGACCTAATAAGGAAAAAAATTTAATGGTTACGATTTCTTTTCTAAACTCAGTATTATAATTTTGAAACTAAGAATAACTTGCTTTAAGACTTCAAAAGTTTGTTGGTTGCCGTTAGTAGATTATTTCTAGGAATAATCGCACCAATGAGATCATTAAATTTTTGATGTTTGCGTGCTTTAAGTAGAATTGTTTATTTAGCGGTAAATCTAAGAAATTCGGCCTAAAAGGGTAGAGTATCCCGCTATTACATTGCGAACATTCTCCTGTGGGTCTCAACCTGTAACCTAGTCAAACTCGGCTGGTGATCTATCGAGTAATATGAGGTTGGTGGAGTGATCTAGTCTTTTCCCTAGGTTTCTTTCAGAAAATTCGTTATGCTCTTAAACTATACTTCTTTCTAAAAATTGTTCGATTCTAAATTTAACTTAAAATTAAGCACAATCACTCTAATTGAATAATTGTTGGGTGCGGAAAGTTGACAAGTCATAGTTATAAGTAGTGTTAGCATCTTTACTTGTGCTCAACGGTGATTTCGTTTTTACGCTTATCTTGGGACTAGTGAAAAACCAGGGACGATGAATTTATCTGTCAGGACATATAGATATTCTCATGGGCATTCTCATTCTATGATCCCAGTGTTGATAAAATAAAGGAAGTCAAACATGTTAGTTAGTTGAGAAAAGAAAAAGGAAAAATTCAAAAAAATTAGGGATAGTTAGTGTAAATATAAAAAAATGGTGAAAATGAGACTTGTCGAAGCTATTGATCCCTAGTTCCCTTGACGAAAAACACTTAGCTTCTTTTCGAGATTATTAGTCGAGGGGGGTTGAGATTTTTAGTTTTCTTAAGTGTTTACTTATAACATTGCGTGAGGACACGCCATATATTAGTATGGGGATTTTGTATGTGCTTAATTACACATACCATTTTCCATTAAAAACGGACTTAAATGACTAAAAACGTACCAAAAATACATTGTATTTGTATGTTTTGCATTTGTATTGTGCAGGAAACGGATATTCAAGAAAAGGACAAAAACAAAGCTAAAAAGGACAAAACCGAGCACGAGAATGAAAAGAGCGTGAAGAAACAGTCAAAGTCAAAAAGTCAACCCCGGGAAAGTCAATGGTCAAAGCCGAGCCAAAACCGAAGAAATATTAAATGGGCCCACCCAGACCCATCTAATGGGCCGGGTCAGCCCATTTATACACTACAAGAAAACCAAATGGGCCACAAAGGCCCAAAACCCTTTTACACCCAAACCGGCCCAAGATAAACCCAAATACAAGTCTAAGGGGCAAAACTGCCAACCCACATAACTTGGTATCAACACAAGGAACCATGCATGTAATTAAACAAGTACGAGTTGAGGGGGCATTTCTGCCATCTCCACAAACACATATCACCATAAGGACTAAGGGTGCAATAGGACATATATCTTTGAGGGGCCAAACATGTCAAAACACCAAACCTTCACCCCTGTTACCCCCAACCTTTATAAAACTAATTTTCCCGCCAATAAAACCCAAGAACAAGTCATGGGTCCTCCTTCCACCTCTTTACCCTGCAACCCCAAACACCACAAGGGATAAAACCCTCACCCTCGACCCACTAAACCCTAGTTGTATGATACCTTGCCAAGTTGGCAATCCCACACTTTCCCAAGATAAATCCAACGGCTTCCATGGTTTTTAGAAAAAGCACAAGAGATTTTGAAGGGCTAAGATGATTTTGAAGACTTCACTCAAGAAACACAACCTCAATTTATCTCACACAAGAAGCACAAGAAACCCTAGCTGTTCTAGTATAAATACCCATGTAATAGTTAGGTTTAGGGATCGAATTTTAAGTCTTTTACAGCTTTATTTTACTTGAAGTCTTTCAAGCTTTGTAATATGTTTTCAAGTTAATGCAAATTTCAGCTTTTTTAAGTTTCATTACATCTGTCTCTTTTCAAAGCTTTATACATTTAAGCTAAATTCAGTTCTTGTTCTTATTTCAAATTTATGGTGCTCTCTTTTTTTAAGTTTATGAAGTAAGTTGTTAAGCTTACACTCTGAGTTCTTATTTTTCCTTTTCCTTATTTATATAAAAAATGAAAAATACAAAAATCTGTCACAAAGCATAGGAGCATGGTAAATTCAGGATGGCCATGGTTTTAGAGCCTCATGGGAGGCAATAGGTGGGTTTGTGATTGCTGAATTCATACAGAAAGCATAAGGAACTTGTAAGTTCCTTAAATTTTCATTTTCTTAAAATTCACTGTAGCATTGCTTATCAGTTGCTTATTGTGCTTATTTTCTTTATTTCTTGTTGTCCTATGCTTAGTTGCATCACCCTTTGTTAATTTAAACACCTGCATTGTTGTTGATCTTTTGTTTCCTTATTTTAGTGATTTTTGTCCCTAATAAGCTCATAACTGTTAGATTTATATCTTGCTTATTGCAGCTTATTTCTGTGTTTGTATATGTCCAATAGGCTCATATTAAGCCAAGAAATATCTGGTATTAAGGGGTTGTTTGTTTAAAATCAGTGTAATAAGTTTAAAAAGGTTGTTTTGATTATTAAAGGGGTGTTTGGGATTGGCCTGAAAATGGGTCAAATTGGGTAAAAAAAACCAGATTGGGTCACTAGGCCATCTTTAATAAGCCTTATTAAGCTGATTAAATCTGTTTTCATAAGTCTTTTAAGTTTAAAATTAAGTTTTAATGCTTTAAGTATGCATGGTTCAAGTCTGTGGAATTCTAGTTTGTTAATTCAGCTTAAATGTTAAGGATTTAATCAAGTGTATCTAGGAGCTGTTTTATTGTTGGTTTTGAGTCTTATAATGCAGTAGAATAAATTAGATTAAGTGTGCAAATGTCATGTTAACTTTGGGTCAAAACTGTCACAATAAGTTTTAGCTCAAAAGCCACATTTTAATCTCAATTTTAAGATAATTATGGTTTGTTTTAGGATCTGATGTTGTGATAATAAGCTCTTTAGGCATCAATTTTAATCTGTTTTAGATTTTTAAGTTTTTCCATTAGCTTATAATAGCTTAATTGAGGTCTGCAAAAGTCACTTTTCCTTTTAAAGAAAAAAACCAAAAACACCTCCCCTGGTGAAAAAGCTCATTTTGTCAGCCCTTTTAAGCTGACCTCTAGCTTGTCAAATTATTTGTGCTTAGCATTTTTAGAAAGCTTATAGGCTAAGCATTAAGCCCCTATATGTCAAGCCATGGAATTACTCTTAGGGCTTAAAAATAAGCCCTAAAAGTGACCCAAGAGCCTGTTTGGCCTGCAGCCAAAGCCTTTTGGCTTATTTGCTTATTCCAGCTTTTCTATCTGTTTTAATTACTTAAATTTGTTTGCAAGTGCTTATTAGGATAGGGTAGATATATGTCTTAGTTTGTTTCTCAATTTCACTTGCTTAATTGTGCTTAAAAAAGCCAACAGTTTAGCTTGTTGTATGCTTTAGTGTGGATAGCCATTTTTCTAGCTTATTTGCTTATTTCTTTCTTATTTCAGCTTAATCTCTGTTGAATTGTGCTTATTAGAGTAGTCTAAGTTAGTTTATGCTTATTTCAGTTAAATTTAGCTTATTGTAGCTTATTTTAGCTTATTTGCCTAGTTAGTTTAGAATTTTTTAGTTTTTAAGCCTTTTATTGCTTATTCAGTCTTTCTTAGCTTAATTTCAGCTTATTCATGTTTCATTTTGCTTATTAGGTTTAGAATAGCTTCTGTTTGCTTATTTAGAGTAGTTTAGTGCTTATTTCCCTTTTTACTTTTGTTTAAGTCTTAAAAAGCCAAAAAAAAGTATAAGCTGTCAAGTTTTAAGCTGTTTTACAGCTTATTCATAAGCTTTCATGAAAAATTCCAAGTTTTAAAAGTGCTTATTTTTAAGTCATTAACAACTTTGCTTTTTGAATTTTTGAAAAAAATAAAAATAAAAGGGGAGAGTGGAAGTCTCGGGGAGCCTGGGCTCGAACCCAAGACCTCAACACTCATCAACCCTTATAACCCCCACACACTCTACCGCTGTGCTACAATAGCTCATCCGGTAGAGTGTGTTTTCACACTTTATTTATACACATTTTTGGCCCAAACAGCCATAAGCTGTTTTTGCTTATTCGCAGCTTATTGCGATAAGCTGTGTGACCAATTGCATTTTTCATAGGATCCTTTCAACCTTAGCTAATTTGTGTAATTTTTTTAGATTTTTTTATAAACAGTTAGTATTTTTTATAATTTATTTTCATTAAAAACTTAAAATTTTTTATTAAAATTAAAATAAAAGTCAAAAAAATATAAATCTTTTTTTTTAAATTTTCTTTTATCAAATAGTTTCTAGGAAAAATATTAGAGCTTTCGTAGGGTCATTTTTTCAAAAGTTCATTTTTTAAAGAACGGGATTCGATCCCGTTCTTGTTTTGACTCGTTTTTAGTCTTAATCAACTCCGTTTTCGATCTAGTTTTTTTTAACTTCCTTTTTAGTCAACTAGGACCCATTAATAGTTAGAAAATCATTTTAGGATTAAAATTGAATAACTTAGGTTTTTAGCTCGCGTTTTTACGTCACCGTTTTAGGGTTTAAGTTAAATTGCCTACGTTTTAGGTTTACTTTTGCTTGATTTTGCATTTTTACTTGTAGTAATAGAAAATCAATCATAATATTGTCATATTCAAACATCGATTATCAATTCGTCATTCTATTTTCAATTGCACACCTCGTTGGGACATAACGACCCGAGAAATCAAACTTCCGGATATATATTGATTCTATTTGTGAATTTTGACTTTTTGCCTTGGTCAAGGGCAATTGGTTGGGATTTGCATTGTGTTATATTATATATATATACTATCAAACGAATCAAGATTTGATAAGTCTTGTAGTTGATTAATGTAATCAACTAGGCTTTTTCTACTTGGAGATGGAGGTGATGTGTGTTGAGTTTGGTTGTCACTTTGAGGTGGAACTTGAGTGTGAGTTTCATGTGAGTTGATGGGTGAGATGGGAAGTGGAGGATGTGAGATAACTTGTTGTGATGTGGGAGTGTCCTTAATGTAAGGAGTTTGGTTGTCACTTTGAGATGAAGTTTGAGTGTGAGTAACATGTGAATTGATGGGTGAGATGGGAAATAGAGGATGTGAGACACCTTGTGGTGATGTGGTAGTGTTCTTGATGTAAGGATTTGGTAATGCTTGATTGGGGTGATTGTTTTCTTGAGATGGTTGATGATGAGGAGTGAGTGGTTTTGGCATTGGTGTAGGTAAGTTTACATTGAGCCCATTGGATGTGTTACAAGGGTTTAGTTTCTTCCTCCAAATGGGTTTCACACTCATTTTGGCTACCCTTGATGGTTTGGATGTGGGTTTGTTAGGAGATGTCATTGGTGAGGATGATTGTGATGGATTGATGATGAGCAGGTTATTTATAGTGGAGGAAAGGTTTAAATTGGGAAGAATGAACATTTAAAGGATCAAATCCAAGAAATGTTTATGAATTTAAGGAAACAGTAGCTAAGTCTAGAGGGTATTTGGTTAAAGGGAGGTGAAAATATTGTTTTACCCGTGTTTGCCTAGGCCGGTCCCCTTAATTAGGGGTCGGTCCCCTTAAAATTACTAAATAGCCATAGAAGGATTTTTGACTTGCTTGCGACACAAAAGGGTTTGACGATTATTTGTAGGCATGTTATGAGATTAGATGGTTGTTGATGGAGAGTGTGGAGCGGAGGTGGTTGTGGAAGGATAGTCTCTTTGAACTTGAGGTGGTAGATGTGGTCGTGTGAGAAGATATTCAATCCAATTGATACTCTCACTCAACGCAAGGAATTGTTTTTGGTTGTAGATGCAACATGGGCAATACCCACTATGAGTTTCAACTTGGTCAATGTTGAGGGTGTGTGGTAGGTTTGGAGAGTATGGTGATGATGGGATGTTGTTTTGTTGTTGAGAGAGATGCATTGCTAAGAGGTTTGATAGGTCTTGTAGTTGATTGATGTCATCAACTAGGCTTTCTCTACTTGGAGATAGAGATGATGTGTGTTGAGTTTGGTTGTGTTGAGTGTGATTGTCACTTTGAGGTAGAAATTGTGTGTGGGTTTCATGTGGATTAATGAGTGAAATAGGAAGTAGAGGATGTGAACCATCTAGAGGTGATGTGGAAGTGTCCCTGATGTGAGGATTTGGTAATGTTTGATTTGGATGATTGTTTTCTTGAGATGGTTCATGATGAGGAGTGAGTGGTTTTGGTATTGGTGAAGTGGAATTGAGTACATTTGATGTGTTGCAAATGTTTGGTTTCTTTCTCCAAATGGGTTTCACACTCATTTTGGCTACCCTTGATGGTTTGGATGTGTGTTTGTTAGGAGATGTCATTGGTGAGGATGATTGTGATGAAGGTGAATGAGGATGTATTTATAGTGAGGGAAAGGTATTTTAGCATATAATAATTAAGCATTCAACAAGATATAATGCATAGATTTGGCATGTAGACATATGAGGATAAGAGAAGAAAGCTAAACACGATATAATACACAAAGAGTTTGCTTAGCAAGAGGATTAACAAGATAAACCAAACTTTTATGCAAGAATTAGTGTGTGCCTAAATGCAACAAATGTGGAGTAGCGATTATTTCGACACTAAGACATGTAAAACCTAAGAAATAATCCAAATGCTCCTTGATTTAATTTTGCTCAACCAAGATTGTTAAGAAATATATATTAGATTATATATTTTTGACAACAAGTAAGAGAACATTATGCATATAAAAAAAATATTTTTAGCATATCCCAACAATATGTGAAAATTAATTTTTCATGTGATCCTAGTCGTGAGAAAGACTTTCTTTAGAAGATAAATGAATTGGGACTATGTGTAATGAGATATGCATGTATATAGAGGAATTTGTAAAAGATTGCATATAGGTTTTTCCCAATTTTTGTGTTTTTGTGCAAAACAAAAGCCTAGACACAGAGGGAAGAAGAAAAAAAAATTGTTCAGTGTGTGGCCCCATTAAAGTCTGGCCGGCCCTTTTAAAATTAAGGGGTCCGCCCCTTATGAATTAAGGGGGCCGCCACCTGTTGAGAAATTATTTCTCAGATTTTTGACAAATAGTTCATTATTAATTTTTAGTGTTGAAAACTTAGTCAATTTGTTCCATCATTCTTAGACCTAAGCGTAAGTAGTTAAATGGTTCACGTTTAAGTGGCTTAGTTAGAATATTGGCTATGTTGTCTTCCGATGAGACCTTTTCTAAAGAGATATTCCATTTTTGAACATTATCACGAAGGAAGTGGTGGCGAATTTCTATGTGTTTAGTTCGTGAGTGTTGAACGGATTCTTACTTAAGTCTATAGCCCCTTTGTTGTCACACATTATTGGAATATTGTCTAACCTAATGCCATAGTCTATGAGAGCTTGTTTCATCCATAGTGCTTGTTGACATGCCTTTCCGGCACTAACATATTCCGCTTCGGTTGTGGAGATAGCAAGAGCGGTTTGCTTCTTTGAAAACCAAGATGTTAAACAACATCCCATGAATGTGCAAACACCACTAGTGCTCTTGCGATCAACGTAATCTCCCGCATGATCCGAATCCGCATAAACTATTGTTTCTATGCCGAATCCCTTGGGATACCATAATCCTAAATGCATAGTGCCTTTAATGTATCGGAAGATACGCTTAACCGCTTCTAGGTGAGAGGTTTTGGGATCCTCTTGAAAGCGTGCACAAAGGCAAACACTAAACATGATATCGGGTCTACTTGCCGTTAAGTATAATAAACTACCTATCATGCCTCTATATTTGGTATTATCTACGGACTCACCTTCTTCGTCCCTTGTGAGTTTGGTTTCCGTAGACATGGGGGTTTTCATTGGCTTAGAGTCTTCTAGTCCAAATTTCTTAAGCATTTCCTTAATATATTTTGATTGATTGAAAAATATTCCATCATTTAATTGTTTTATTTGTAATCCTAAGAAAAAGTTTAGTTCCCCCATCATACTCATTTCAAACTCATCATGCATGATCTTGACAAAGTCATCACACATTTCTTGACAAGTTGATCCGAATATAATGTCATCAACATATATTTGGGCGATAATGATGTTGGAGTCTTTCTTTTTAGTGAAGAGAGTGTTATCTACCATTCCCATAGAATAATTATGTTTAATAAGAAAGGCTTTTAGTCGATCGTACCAAGCTTTTGGAGCTTGTTTTAGACCATAAAGAGCTTTCTTAAGTTTATAGACATAATTAGGTTTTGCGAAGTCAATGAATCCCGGAGGTTATGCCACGTAAACCTCCTCATTGATAACACCGTTAAGGAATGCACTCTTCACATCCATTTGGTATAACTTAAAATCTAGTGCACAAGCATAGGCTAAAAGTATTCTTATGGACTCTAGTCTATCTACGGGTGCATATGTGTCATCATAATCAATTCCTTCTTGTTGATTATAACCTTGGGCGACCAACCTAGCTTTGTTTCTTGTTACGACCCCGTTTTTATCGAGTTTATTTCTATATACCCATTTTGTTCCTATAATGGTCATATACATGGGATTTGGGACTAGTTCCCAAACATTATTTGTTATAAATTGATTTAGTTCCTCTTGCATAGCCATTACCCAATTTTCATCTTTTAGTGCCTCATTTATATTTTTAGGTTCTATTGTTGAAATAAAGCAAATGAAATTGCTTTTCTCTTGAGCTTGTGACCTAAGTGTTCTTTGATTTAGATTACCAATAACATTTTATAGGGGATGAATTTTAGATTCTTTAATGTTTATTATTTGATTATTTTCTAATGAAATGTCTTCAAGATCATTGCCTATGGGTTTTCTTTTACTAACCTCAATAGCTTCTTCTTCGACTAATTCATCATCTTCCAATGGTGATGTTTTAGGTGGAGGAGGAGTCTCATCGAAAGTTACATTTAATGATTCTTCTACTTTCATTGTTTGTTTGTTAAGTATTATGTACGCTTTACTATTTTGCGAATATCCTAGGAAAACACCTTCATACGACTTTGGGTCGAACTTGGTTAGGTAATCTTTTGTATTAAGAATAAAACATTTACTTCCGAATACTCTAAAATAGTTAAGGTTTGGTTTCCTTCCTCTTAACAACTCGTATGGAGTTTTTCCCAAAATACGTCTAATAGAAACTCTATTAATTATATAAGTTGATGTATCGATCGCATTGCACCAAAATTTTTGAGGAATGGATTGTTCATTTAACATGGTTCTACTCATTTCTTGTAAGGTGCGATTTTTTCGTTCTACTACCCCATTTGATTGTGGAGTACGAGGAGCGGAAAAATTGTGAGATATCCCATTTAAATCACAATATTTTCCAAATTGTACTTCATTATCAAATTCCCGACCATGATCCGTTCTAATTGATACAATAGAACATCCTAATTTGTTTTGGATCATTTTGCTAAATATTTCAAATTCTTCGAAGGCTTCGGTTTTATTTGCTAAGAATCTAGTCCAAGTGTATCGAGAATAGTCATCTACAATTACTAAGGTATAACGATTTCCTCCATAGCTTCGTATGGCGGAGGGGCCAAACAAATCCATGTGAAGTAGTTCTAAGCATCTAGTTGTTGAGACTATATTTTTGGCCTTGTGACTTACGTGAGCTTGCTTTCCAACTTTGCAAGCATCACAAAAATGTTGGTCGTATTTAAGTTTAGGTAGATTTCTAACTAATTCTTTAGACGCTAATGATTGAATTAGTTGCATATTAGCATGACCTAATCTTCTATGCCATAGTGTGGAATTTTCGTCTAATGTTGCAAGGCATATTTTGTCTTCCGGTTTATTTCCTAGTTTCATTACATATAATCCTCCTTTCCTAATTCCTTTACCTATAACTTTTTCGTTTTTGATTATTTCGCTATCGTGTTCGGTAAATATTACTTTGCACTTATTATCACATATTTGACCTATACTAAGCAAGTTATAAGTTAAGTTATCTACGTGCTCAACATTTTCAATTATTAAGGAGTCTTGAGAAATCGTACCTTTGCCTATGATTTTACCGCGTAAGTTGCTTCCGAAAATTACGTTACCTCCGTTGTATGCTTTGTATGAAGAAAACAACTTTCGATTACCGGTCATGTGTTTTGAACATCCACTATCTTTAATCCATTCATCGGGTTCCAAGTTTACTCCTAAGCATATTTCATCGGGCGCTTGAGCTACAAGGCAAGCTTCATCTTTAGTCTTTTCCACCTCATCTTCTCCATTGTCGCTCCATACTCCTCCAATGAATGCTCTTTGATCGGTGTTCTTTGGCGGCTTTGAACATTCTCCAATGAAATGATTTGGGTCACCACATCTAAAACATTTTCTTTCACTTTTATCATAACCATCATTTCTACTTCTTTGGAATGTTTTTCTATCGCCTCGTGGTTGTCTTGCAAATCTTCCTCGTCTCTTGAAGAATTTCTTGAATTCCTTTACGGCCATAGCATACTCTTCGTCTTCACTATCGGAACTTGAGCTATCTTCATCACTTACTTCCTTTTTCACTTTTAATGCAAGTGATCTACTTTGTTCTTTCTTGCCTTTAACCGTTTCTACATCTTTCTTAATTACTTCTTCATAAACTTTCAAGTTTCCAATTAGTTCGTCAAGAGATAAGGTTGTTAGATTCTTTGATTCTTCAATCGCCGTGACTTTCGCGCGCCATTTTGGATGTAGTGCCCTAAGAAATTTCCTAACACAATTCTTGCTAGAAAAACTTTCATCAAGTGCTTTTAGACTAGTAATAATAGTGTTAAATTTAGCAAAGGCATTATCTATTGATTCCTCTTCCGGAATCATAAATTGTTCATATTGTTGAACAAGGAGATCTATTTTGTTAGCTTTGACTTGATTATTACCTTGATGAGTGATTAGTAAAGTATCCCAAATTTCTTTTGCGGTTTGACACATAAAAATTCTTTCGTATTCTTTACGTGGCAAAGCATTATAAATTACCATTTTAGCTTCATTATTTTTTGCAAGTTTCTTTTTAAGATCATCATCTTGTTTATGAAAAGATACAATTTCATCCTTTTTAGTTTCGGGATTAAATTGAATAGGAGGAAAATCACCATCGGTAATAACATGCCAAAGATCTAGATCTTTTGACTTCACATAAGTTTCGAATCTATTTTTCCAATAAATAAATCCATCATTTTCAAAAAGTGGTGGTCTTTGCATAGATTGCCCTTCTAAATATTTTTCCGATTCCATAGATCGATTCAAGTTTTAAAATACAATTTATTTTAAAAGTCTTGTTTAACGTGGCTCTGGTACCAATTGTGGAAAACTAGAAGGGGGGTTGAATAGTTTACCGCCTTTTCATAAATTTAATATTTAGTTTATAAAAACATAATTCGACTTTTGTGAAAATTCCAAAACTTGCACAATTGACAATAAAAATAAGTAGAAGCAAAATAACAAGATAAGAGTTTGGAGATATCAAACCACAACCAAGGATTATAGGGGTTCGGTTACAAGCTCTCTTCGCCTACTTCCACTCCCGATCACCTAACGAGAGAGTTTTTCACTCACTATTTAACAAGCTCCTTTAAAGGCGTAGATAACCGTACGACCAACATTGCTTAAATCTATTTCCGACTCTAAACTAGAAGTCGAGTTTTAATCTTAGCTAGAACAATCTATCACAACACAACTTCACAAATTTTGTTCACTACACAACTTAGCTTCACACCTTGAACACAACTACACAACTTCTTCACACCTTCACACCTTCACTACTTCACTACACAACTAGCTTCACACTAGACGCAACCTACACAACTTCTTCACACCTTCACAACTTCACAACTTCACACCTTCACTACTTGTCCTCACCACACTACTTATGTCACAACTAACACTACTAGAAAGGATCACCAAGATCCAACTATACTTACAACAATCACTAAATCAAAATAACAACACAACTTTTACCAAGATTTTCAAATGATTTACAAGATATTGTGTGGATGCAATAAGATGCAATGTAAACTTGGGTGTAATACTTCTTAATTAATGATGGAAGTATTCATCTCTTAACTTGAGGAGAATTGATCTTGGACCTTGAACAAAGCTTTATGATTAAATGATCAAAGGATTGAAGATATGTGTGGGCTAATTTAGAACAAAATAATGATGTCGCAAAAAGTTCAGAAAAAAAT
This sequence comes from Tanacetum coccineum, assembly GCA_026074375.1. Taxonomy (NCBI): domain Eukaryota; kingdom Viridiplantae; phylum Streptophyta; class Magnoliopsida; order Asterales; family Asteraceae; genus Tanacetum; species Tanacetum coccineum. Next base: position 26,652 of record BQNB010073393.1, read on the forward strand.
GTTTGGGAAATAGTCCGAGTTATTTTATTGGGAAACTGCCTTAAGAGGAGCGGAGTCTAAGGTCGGGGTCCCCTTAAATAGGGAGTCACCCCCTTATAATTATGTGGGCCCGCCCCATGAATTTAAGGGGGCCGCCCATTTTTCAACCCTCCTCTTTTTGTCCTGATTCAGGGGAGTTTGTTTACTGACTTTTTCCTAGCTGTTTTAGGTTTGAAAATTTGAAATCAAAATGTTTTATTTTGAATATAACATATCTTAAATGTAGAAAATCTTTTGTGGAGGTTTAATTAATAAAAGTTTAGACAACATATTATAAAAGTTTAAGGTTGAATAAAAATTTCTTTGATCATACAATACAATTAAGCATTTATTTATACATACCTTTATAGTGATAGGTAATTATGGGGATGCGCATCATGAGATTTACCAACTAAATACTTAGTCTTCATATACGTACATCTCTTTTACGCTTGAATGGAGTTTTCATCAATAGAGTTCACATCTGATTATCACAAACCGTAAAGGATTTGACAAATAAAACTTATCTTAATAAGTGTTTTTAATGACGATTATATTTAGTATCAACGATGCATAGAGGCAAACGAACATATAAGAGAGAATTTTAAAGCTCAATAATGTAACCGAGTTTGTAAACGAGCATGTTTCTCACCCCAAAACTTATAAAGTATATATAAAACAAGTAAAACGTAGGGCTGTGAACTCACCTTAAGCAAAGTAGTTATTCGAGAAAATAATCACAAGCATAAACGAGCAACGAGTTCCTTAACGCGACGAATCGAGACCAAAAGTGCAAAGTTGACGAGAAGAAATGAGACCCATTCTATAAGCTTCAAAACCCATCTCCTTAAACTTCATGAATTAACCTTACTAACAAATTTTCTAATCACTTCTAACCACATTTAAAACTTTACCAAATTAAACACGAAAAATTAAAAATGTTCAACAAAACACTAATAAATGATAATAACTTAGATAAGATATGAAGTAGATTGAGATGTTGGCGTTAAATACAAAACTAATTTTTATAACTAAAGGAATGAAGCTTTTAAAGAAATTAAAGTAATAATGGATCAATACTAGTAATTTTGGCACAAAGTGGTAACAACCGAAAATTTTACATTAAATGATGTGATCAAATATTTTTATTTTTATTTTAAAACAAAATGCATAAATTCTTAAGAGACACAAGTAAACAAAAATATGATTAAGATAAATTGAAATACTAATTGATGAAATCTAAATATAACAAAGGAGATGACATATGAAACTCAAGACAAATCATCGACCCATGATGGGGTGCAAAGTCGGCTTCCCTTATCTGTTCCATTTTTAACCCAACTAGACTTTAGTACTACTAAAATTAATGAAATTACAATTACATGGTGATGATAAATTATTTAATAGAAAAAGATGGCAAATGATTTAGATATGTATTTATGAAATAAATTTGAGGTGAATGATTGGTAATGAGAGGTTGTTATGTGATGTTTTGTAAATAAATGGAAATGAGGTGCGGCTGTCGGCTGTATCCTCTCTATCCTTCTTAGGTTATAACAAGAAACCTAAAATATCCTTCAAATAATTCCATCGGTTTAAGCTTTAACGAACCGATTATCTCCAAAATTTTCCTTCTCTTTTTTGCAGCAATTTTCTAATTTTTTTGATTTTTTAACAATACACTACGAATCTCGGTGTAATTTCACCATCTTCACGATCATAATAGCTCTGGATAATTTCTTCCATAATTCTTTATTCTTCGGACGTATCAATAATTGTGATGGTAGTAAAAATACATGAGTCTGACTACTTCTTTACATTCCCAAATGCAATGTGCAATTTCCCAACCATACTTGAGATAGAAGATGACACAAGACACAGAAAATACATACTTTACACTTAAAGCAACTAGCAACTGGATAAATGAATAACTAACAGGGTAGGCTAAGGTGTAAAGGTGTAACGATCAAATAGTTGGTGTTATCCTAAAGGATTGGCTTTACTAGTTTCTCTAGTGGTATCTTACTCTTAAAATAAGAGTACACAAAAGGTTTATACGAGGGTTAACTAACCAGTGTAGTTAGTTAATAACACAACATATATAGGCTTTTTGGGTGTAATCCTAGAAATTTACCAATTTAAACAAGTTACTCATCTAAATCGATAGTAACTCATTATTGGGTCCCGAATATAATACCCAAAGCCCAAGTTCTAAAGTTTTCGACATCACCGGCACACTCATATTTTTGTGGGATTTGGGTAAACATTTGGAAACTGAGACAGGGTTAGTCATTCATATGCTGGTAGAAAAGAAGTATCCTTTGAGAAAGGAAGTACTGATGCAAATGCTGAAACTAAAGTTAGAATCTGAAGAAGACAGTACTATGGCATTAGAGTTGATTAGATTTATCAAGAAGTTACTTGCAGAGTTAGAACCTGAAGACTTTGATGGAGATGAGGAGGATCTTTGAGTGTTGGTGTCAAAACCACACAACAAATGGTCATCAGTTCACCATGCTTAACAGGCATAAGAACTGGCTAGTCCATAAGCAAACGGCTTGTGGTAAAGACTTCTCAAATCCGTTTATGGTTGACAATTTACCAAAAATTGTAGGGTTCTCAACTCACCTTGCTTCATGGTTAAGAGTTGGCTAGTCCATGATCAAACAGTTCATGGTAAAGACTAATCAAATCTGTTGATAGCTGATAGTTTGCTAAAAACTATATGGTTTATCAATGCACCATGTTATGGCAATGAAGCATTGGCTAGTCCAAAAGCAAACGGTATTTGGTAAAGACAAATCAATTCCGTTGATGGTTGACAGTTTACCAAAAACTGTATGGTAATTAACTCACCATGTTTTTAAAATAAAGAGTTAACTATCCCAGAGCAAACGGCTACTGGTAAAGGAACATCAAATCCGTTAATGGCTGGTAGTTTGCCAAAAACTACAAAGCCAACTTAGTTGGATTGTTGCTGAAAAGATGTTGCTGTGTTGCTGAGAAGACAGAGTTGCTGCTAAAGAAGGATAGATTTTAAAGATCAAGAAATGGTATGAGTGTTTGGATACATCCTCTGTGTGTTAAAGAAATTGAAGAAACATGAAGTTAAAAGAGTTCAACATTCATGTTTAAGGGAGGATTGTTAGGATTTATGTTTTCCTAACTTAGTACCGACAGTACAAATAGTTAGTACTGATAGTTATAGTTAGTACCGACAGTACAAAATGTAAGTACTGATCAAATAGTTAGTACTGTTAGTAGAAAATAGTTAGTACCGTTTATGAGATATGTGTGAGATATTTTAGGAAAAGATATGTATGCGATTTGTAAGCCTGTTAGGGTTTATCCTTGGTCTATAAAAGGATTCCTATTGGCATAATTAGATAGACGACCTCAACATATCTCACAGCAAAATCATATCTCATTAGTTAGTAATCTGTATTCATTCAAAGCAGATTAATAGAAGTTATTATTCAGTTCTATATTGTTTTTCTTAGTACTTGTGTTGAGATTCCGCATCAACATATAGTATTCATAATCAGTGTTTCTATATAGTTAATTGTATTTATACATCTTTGCTATCATCCTTAATAGGCTGCAGAGATCTATTCCTTAAGGGACTCACAAATACGCCATATCTATTAAGATTGGATATGCCGTATCGAAAGTCTGGGAAGACAGACTCGATAAAATTTAAGAAAATACATTCCGGGTTGTCTCCCGGCAAGCACTTTTGTTTACAGCAAAGTCTTTAAGTTAGACTTGTCTTCAGCTCTTCATTCCATCTCGTGCATACTCACGTGTCCACATGTGAGCCATTCTTTAACCTTCTCGTTCTTTATGTATTTCGGTCCCAAATTCAAGACTCATTTGTAGAATCCTTTTAACTTTTGGTATGGGTGTGAAATACCTTTCAACTCATCATGTGCACTAACCTTCAGTAATGGCCGTATCTTGTTGCATTACGCATTAGTTAGGTGTTTAAACCTCGGATGTTATCGCGCCATTTGGTACAGGCTTCTCTACATAATGATCTTCCAAGAATGATATCACCCATTCCTTTATCACGGTAAGAATCTATATTTTCTACAACTGCAAAATCTGCCACAACAAAAAAGTTTCCAACAAAAATAGGCACATTCATAAAAGCTCCAACTACATTTTTCCCATTATATTCAACCCTATCTTTCATTATCGAATTATAAATACTTTTAGACACCACATTAATAGACAAGAGGGGGAAGAAATTAGCATTAACATGTTCATAACCTATCATGCATGAAAACTACAGATTATAAGCACAGTCGATATGGATTTTTCTATCAAAGTCATAATAACTAGGGTATTCATCTAATCCATCAATGATCTCATCATCACACCTAGTTTTGACTATATTTATCATGGGTTCATCAACAACCTCACCTTCCTCAATGGTGGGTTCTAAATCATCAACTTGATTTCTCCTAAGTTCTAATGGTTTATTTAGATCATTTAGTTCAATATAGTCTCCATAGAACAGGTGATGTGTCATTATGCATAGGTATTTTATGTATCAAGTTTTACTCTTTATTTTATGTTGACTTTACCTAAAACAACACTTTAACGGGCAGTGTACCCGATCAGATGTAGCTTCGTTAATAAGTAGGGTGTCGATCACTAAGAGCGAGAGCGTTAATTCCTAATTCTATCAGTATTTTAGTTATATATGTTAGTTCTAATTAATTATATTCTATGTTAAACCTAAGTTAAACCTAAACTAAGGGCAAAGGGGGGGTTTTTCAGCCTGAGAGACTAGCACGAGGTTTAGTTATCTAACCTAAGGTTTTGATGACAAGTAAAGCAATAAACACACACAAGAAGATGAACAAACGATAGATGAGTGGTCAAACACTAATGTAAGGAAAACATATCAACCATGAATAATTCAATAAAACATAAGTTTGTTTATTAGTGCAATGATTGACTTATCTCGAAGGGCATACCATTCCTAGATTTAGGCGGTACTTCTTCCTAAAACCTAGACACGCTAATTCTGTCACAATTAGATGCATCCGCATAAAGCAAGCATTTGTTGATTATAATCTATCTTATGAGATTAATAATGGTTCTCTTACTAAACCCTAGCTCATTGAGACTTTACCTAGTTACTGCTTAACGTTATCTTATATACTAGTAGTCTACTATCTGAGTCCTCACCAATTGAATAAGGATGTACTTGTTGATCCCAGGGTCACCTGCTGGTCCAACTAAGCTCACTAAACTAAAGGCAAAGATAGGTCAATATTTGTGATCCTATGATTCTAGATATATAAGTTGCAATATGGAGAGCTATCCTGGACTCTTAGCCTATGCCCAAACAACACCGAAGTTGCAGCACATTAAATATGTAGGACTATACCCAGTTGAATGATAGGTCGCATACTTAAGCACGTAAATAAGTATATATTGATAAACATAAA
>BQNB010073394.1:0-32131 GCA_026074375.1 Tanacetum coccineum
GTTTGATAGTTTTAAAAAACAAATGCGTGTTCAGTATTAATTATATTAATACAAATATATAAGAGATGTTCCACGAGGATAACTTTTATTGAAAACTGTCCAATAAAACGATGTCAAACTCATATTAGAACCGATTGGAAACCTAATGTAACACCCCCATTTTTGACATATAGCAGCGGAAGCTATTCACAATAATAGAAAACGACTCAAAAGAGACGTTTTGAAAATTTAATTATCATTCAATATCATATCATAGTTTTACAAAGGAGGTCTCAAAATCTACATGAAAACATAAAGTTTGAATGATAACAAGTTTAGCCATCTTCAAGTCTGTGTCACTCCGTGCCATAAGTTGCTCAATTACCTGAGATAAACATGCTAAAAGGGTCAACACAAAGGTTGAGTGAAATTCATAGGTTTATGATAAATAGTTGAATACAAGTCGTCATAGACAGTGGGTTACGTTGGTATATACCCATAAGTGTTTGAAATGGTTGAATACAAGTTAATATGATGGTAATAATTGCAACGAATACAATTATCATGGAAAACAGTATTATTGTGTCTAAGCTCATGGCACACAAACTGACTTGTGTATATATCAATAATGATATATATAATGATAATGGCCCCCGGTGTAGGTAATTGCCATATACCTATGTGTAGCACCTCGAAAAAATTTTAGAACATCTCATTATTTTACGTAAAAGTATGTATCGCAAGCAATTGCTAATTGTCGTTACCCTTCCAATAAAAGTCATTCTTCGAACGACATACAATATTTTGTGCTAGTCATAATAACGCACATAAATCGTCATTTGTCTTACGGATCAGAAAGGGGTACTTTAGAGATCACGTAACAATAAAAAAATATCATATTTTTATTTTACACCGCGCGAAACAAAAATCGCACGACTATATTATTTTGTGAACCCATTCATACTTCAATAAATAAAATATAAATGAGCCAATAATTAGACTTTACTAAATAAATAATATGACTTGGCGTTACACTCCTCAAAACTCAAATGTGCAAAATGCTACCTAAGTTAATCAGTAAAAATGGATTCAAAATAAATGGGCTAACACCATCATTTCATTCTTACATCTAATGCCCTACACTTTTCATTCACATGCTCCGTCTTGTTCCAATTTCATTTCAAATCCAATTCAACCAATAGTAATTATTCCTTCACATTATTATAAAAGAGAAATCATAACCAACAGTATCATATACATCAATAGTATATATGAATAATATCATTCACATTCACATGCATGGTTTCAGAGAAATAGTAGTCACCTTGTAGTATAAATAGGCACCATGCACGAGCTATTCTATCACAATTAAATATTGAAAAGAAAACAAGAGTGAAACAACACGATTTGAGTGAGGCTTTCAAGGGCTAAGGAACGTCGGGTTCTAAAGGGTTGAAACAAGGGAAGTTCGAGTTTCTCTCGTCACCACCATCTCTTCTCGTCACCATTTCACCTCTCATCGTCTAGCAAACAATTGGACTTTTGTAAGTCACCCTTATAGCTTAATACTTATCATACTATGTTGTTTATCTTTGTGGCCGCACTCGCAACCAAAAACCCAAGACACGTCTAGTCATGGCTAACCAAAACCTCGGGTTAGCATGGCTAGTAAGCAACATACGACCCATGCATGGTTCGTATGTGTGCATGCCCAAGAATTTTGGTCTTGCCATGCACAAAAATAACGACGTAAACAACACATCGTTCCTAAGGACGAGTAAAGAACCAGGAAACTTTCTTATGCAAACTTTAAAAACATTCATGTAATATATTACGTTGGCTCAATAGGGACGATCATGCACTAAGGTTACGCGTAAAATTTCGTAGAGTGTCTCATGTCGTGACCTCGATGTGTAATAGAAGCGTGACCAAATGTCACCAAATAAACCACAACGAGTCATTTACTCGTCGTTGGTACGCCACAGATTCTAATGAAGGTCGAGCAAACCAAGCTCGTTGGCTCACACCTAGGCCTCGTAGGAACATGACACAACGGGGCTGCCATATTCATATTCAAACGCGACACAGTGGGTTGCTACCACTGATTGAAACCATGGGTTTCGCAGCTGGTTGCTACCACTGTTACAGCCAAATGGGTTGCAAATAACTCGACCACGTTCTTAGTTTCGACCCTCACCTAGCTCATGACTAATCATACAAGATGGAAACATGCGAAATAAATAGAAAAACTAATATATATATATATATATATATATATACATGTGGGTCTTGTTGCAAGGAAGAAGGAAACGAAAACAGTGAGTTTAAAAACTCACTGTTGCGTCAGGTAAACAGCAAAAGGAAAAAAAAGAGGATGGACATGTGATTGTTATATGTGTTCACGTGATGAATTTTTGTAAAATATAAAGAGTGCATGTCTTTCTTTTTGTTTTGTTTGTTTTCTTCCTTAGTTTTTTTTGACAAGTTGACATGAAGAAACATCTATACCATTTTCATTGTAAAGACTTGACGTAGAAATATGTTGCATGCATAATTATCGAGCTCTCGGTTCGAGCCCCAAGTGGGTTGACAACTTATTAACGAGTATAGTTATTTTAACAAGTATAGTTATTTTAACGAGTATAGCATTTCAACGAAAATAAGTTAGAAACGATATTTTTGATGGTTTAGAATTATTAACAATGGAGCCGAACTTTTAAACAGGTAAACGAGTTTATCCCGGCTCATGAATTTTAGTTAACACTAAAAATATTTTCAAAACTTATTTGAGTTTAAATTATGATTTTAAAAGACATATGATTTAAAATGGTAAACCATGAAACGTGAGAATATTAAATACAAGTACATATTTTTTATAAAATTTTAGACGTTCACGCATGGACTGCAACTTATAAAACGGACATTCAGACGAGATTTAATTAACGACTAGAGTAGGTAAATGAGCGAGATAAACATACATATATGTAACTCAATAGTTGGTAAATAATAGTTATATTATTAAAACCTAAATTGTATTATTTAACAATATGACCATGAGATCTTAAGCTCATATTTACATTAAATTAGGTATAAACACTTATAGGTGCGTAGTCGTGTATCATCCCTAGAGCCAACGGGTTACCCAACACTTTGAGAACGTAAAACGTTAACTCATAAACGACAATACCTTTTTACACATTTGCATAAGCCAAATCATACCTTAAGTATTGTTAGAATATAAACTCAGACTCTGTCATAATTATCTAGGTGTTTGACTGAGTTACTTTTGACGTGCATCGAACCACTATCGGTTACGGACAATTAACTGTCAAGGTGAGTTTTCATAGCCCCTTCTTTACTGTTTTAAACCAACTTTTGGGGTGAGAACATTGCTTAATTTTTAACAGTTGAACACAAGTGCATTTACTGATTTACTATTTGGGTCTAAGTCCCTATTCAACCCAACTTGCTATATTGCCCAATTTATCATGAACTGTCAATTTCTTGACCGGATGACCGGTTGAGGGAGCGCGAATGTTATGGATAGATCTATCGGGATTGACAATCCCTGTTTGTCTTGGACTGACATTAGTCAAGCAAACACAGTTTCATTTGAGTCAGATACGGATGTTGCGGGTTGAACATCTGCACGGGCTTATCTATGATGATATATGTTAACGCTTCGGTGTCATGAGCTTAGACAATAGTAAATACTTTTCATTGTGATATATAGGATTGCTATATTTCATGCTATGGTCATAAATCTTGTGGTTCATCATTATTATCAAACAACAAAACCTATGAACTCACCAACTTTATGTTGACATTTTTAGCAATGTTTTTCTCAGGTGTTCTGTATTACGGAATATATGGAGTCTGCATTGGTATATTGGCATGTAGAGGTCTATCTCTCGTATCAAGTCCTCTTCACGCCATAAAGTCACAATCCCAAATCCAGTCTTTCGCTGCAGTAAATTTGGGGGTGTGACACCCTTCCCTTCTTGTTGAAATCAAACGGTCAAACCACAAGGAAAACAACTTCAAGCTTCAAAATTAAATCAAGTGGAATCTTTATGCTTTAATTTGAATTGTTTAGAAGTATTATGCATGCATGGTGTGTAATAGGTCACCTTGTCTTTATGCATGCAAACTTGGACCACTAAACCACTAACCAAATGAGGGTATTTTGATTTAATTATGAATCGCTAGTTGGTTAAGCATGAAACCTCCCCCTTTGGTTTGTTCATCCGCACCTACACCACACACACCCTTGGTGTGTGTTGGTCACTTAGCCATTGGTTCCTTCCTTTTGTTAAGTCATGAACCCCAAAACCTAATCCACTCCCTATAAATACCATGTTATACTTCACTTTAGTTCATTCATTACAATATCATTTCTAACAATATCTAAGGGTGTTCCAAGGGTTTGATCATTTGTTTCAAAGGTTATAAAAATTTCAAGAGTTAGGGTTTTGGTTTATAGAAAGGGTTTTGCAAGATCATTTGGGGTTTATAGATCTAAGGATTTTGGGTTAGATCTTGTATGTTACATGACTCATCTTGTTCTTGTAAGTGTTCTATTCTATCTCTTGTGGTCTTCTTTATGGTTCTTATGCAAGGTTAAGGCTTATGTGTTTTTAGTTGTTGAAAATAAACAAGATAACACTTGAACTAATTATATTATGCTTCTTTGATTTACATAAGGTTTTGATTGTGAGCATGAGTGAACATGAGTGTTGAAACAATAAAAATATTAGGATTAGGTTAGTATTTGATTGTGGTTTGGATGGCGAAGTAATGGTGGATAGAGATTAGGACTAGAATAGGCACTAATGCGAAGTTTGGATGAATTTTGGTTGCATTTTGGCGAATAAAAGCTTGTTGTCCGAAACTTAAACCTAGGCTAAGGGACACTTAAAAATGTTTTAAAGAGTTAAAATTCTAGATTATGATAGTATATGGTTCCCCGGTCATTTCGGTATAAAGAGCGCTAAAAACGGACACATAACGAATGAGATACGGTCGTTGGAAGTTTGAAACATTTTTCGGCAAAACACTAAATGTAGTTGCTGATTGGAATTAAAATGAGGTTATCGGACACTTTCGGACATTTTTGAGGTTTTAAAACATTGGTGAAACATATAGAAACATTAGCGTATTGATTGGAAACATTGGAAACGTCATAAAGGTAATTATGGAATGCCGAATGTTATAAAAGCGTAAGACTTCTAAAAATAATAACTTTTGAGATAAGTCGTCGAGACGGATGTAAAAGTTGGGCGTTTAGGTATTGATAAAGTGTTTTTGGAAATATGGATTTAACAAAATATAGGGGACGGTATTAACGTCTTGAAACTTAGAACTTTCCTAAAATAGAAAGTTTCCTAAAATAGTAACTTTTAGTAAACCGTGGCGTATTTTAATCATGAACATTTTGTCATCGTAACGACCACATTTTTCTAACAAAGACACAAACACATATGGATGCCTTCTCGTTGATAAGCATTTCGCTTTTGGTTTCATATATAATATCTTAGTCCTAAGACGCGTCATTCCTTTAGGTGACGGCTAGGATTGTGTATTATCTTTCTCTTACGTGAATATCAATCGCTCATCGCTCTAAGGTGAGTTCATAGCCCCATGTTTTATGATTTCAACTGTACTATTTTAGGGTGAGAAACATTGCTTGTTTTAAATTTTGGACACAAGTGTTTTCAGTTATCATTTCCTATTTACGTGTTGCCTAAGTAGCGATTAGACCACTATCATGCCCGAACCATCATGAACCGTTAATTACTTATGACCGACCGATTGGGTAAGTAAGGGTGAATGTTATAGATAGATCTATTTGGGACTAATTATCCCTATCCGGGTAAGCAAGCACTTACTTGATTTTGTGTCGATGAATGAACGGAAATATATCATGTCAGAAACTCTTTGGGGTGTCTTGGTCAGACATTTGTAGGGCAGTATCATCACTTTGCATATTATATGTATCTCTTAATTTAGCATCGGTGTCATGAGCTTAGGGCAACGTAAATACTTTTCATGTGATATTGTATCTGTTATAATAGTCACATCACTTTTAAAATCTTGTGGTCCAACCTTACATTAATTCAAACCTATGAATTCACCAACTTTATGTTTGTAACAACCCGAGTTTCACGACGCGATGACTATCGCGAATTCGACGTCATAATTATTATTTTATAAACTCGTATGAGCGAACGTCGACATTTAAATTTTATTTGTCGTAAATAATTATTTTCGTAGCTTATTACGAACGGGAATTTGAAATTTTTATTTTTGACATTTCGCGAGTCGACGTTTGACCGCGCGTTCGTTAATCGTTTTTTTAGCATCGTAAAATTTATTATTTTTACAAATGTCGTCTTTTGTTCTTTGTCTTGAGCCGGACTCGCATTTTAAAGTGTACACATTTTATTAAATGTTTTAAACCAAGAAAAAGGTGACGAAAATAAAAATGGTCTCGAAAGAGTAATCTCGAGCCACGGTTGTCGGTTTTTTATCTAAGAAAAACATTGGTGTGTCAAAATCTAAACTAGAAAAGAGGGGAGGACTAAAGTTGTCATTTGATCAAAGTTGTGCAAGTATAAAAAGGGTTTTACTTCCACTTTTATTCTTTTTTTTAAACAAACACACCCATTCTCCCTCTTCGTCGACCGCCACAAACCACCACACCACCGCCACCAAAAACCGACATGTATTATGATCAAGTTATATTTTTTAATCCCCATGAAAAACTAAAACCATTCCACCAAAAATATACGGCATTCAATGGGTATTTTTGTGGTTAGAGTTCGGGCTCGATTCAAGTATTTTCGGTTGAACAAGTGGTAGTAAAAGTGTTAGATAAACAAGTTTTGGGAGTTGGTTTAAATGGAAAAATCCCGGTTTTGGTTTTTGGGGTTGGTTCGAGTTCGGCTAGACGCAAGAGGGAACGGGTCGAGTTCCATTCTTTTGTAAGTATTTTATTACTTGTTTTATAATTGTTTTCGTGTTTTGAATCATTTTCAATAAATGCGTGTGGTGAAATCCGAGCGAGCTTGTGTTAGATTAGATTGTGAATGGGTTGATTAGTTGACGGAGATAGGTTAGCTAGGCGTATTTGGATGTCGTTGTGAGGTGAAAATAAAGTTTTGATAAGTTTTGAAAATAGTAAATTTAAACAGTAGGTTTGGCACGGAAAACGAGGTTCGAAAAATCATAAAAATTGATTTTTGATGTTGAAATATGATAGAGTTCGTCCTAATGTACGTTTCGATAATTTGAACGACCCGTAACTCCTTATAACGAAGAAGTTACGGCGAAAACAAGATTTGAAAACTTAAAAATATTTCCAACAGCTATTGCATTTTCTTTTAGTTGCTGCCAGAATTTTAAATGGCCGTTTTGAGCACTTTCGAGTCCGTTTCGGCCTTCCGGCGAAACACGAAAGTTGCTCGGAATGATGTATTACTTTGTTGCGAGGCTTGCTAGTTTTAAAATCGAGTAATAACGGGTCAAAATCTGCGTTTTTATAAAAAAAATGTCAAAGTTCCTGCAGAAACTTGCAGAGGCATTTTGGTCATTTTCTGTCGGGTTTCGGGTCTCGGCTAAAACTAAAAAGTTGTCCGGAATGTCGTTTTACATGAAATCTCTTTTTAGTCTGAGTCGTGAAAATGTGATATAGCGGGTCGTTTGGAGCGGGTCAAATTTAGTAATACATATACATGTAAAATGTGTATAAAAAGTCAATTCAATTAAAGTCTAACGTTGACTTTTAAAAGTCAACGGGTTAATACTAAACTTGTCGGGGATAATAACAATAATTAAACGCTATTACTACTACGAGTGAGATATTTTAAACTTAACGATTGATATGAATGAAGTAGATCCTAAAAATAGAAACTTTTGTAATAATCGAAATATAATACCGGTATGAATAATTAATAATCGAATTGAATGTCGAAGGTTCGACGAGATAACTAAATATTATTATGAATATAATTAGAAGACGGGACTTACTAAAAATGGTAACTTTCCGAAAATAGTAACTTTCTAAAAATAAAAAGTTTCCTAAAATAGAAAGTTTTCGATTAAGCGATGTATAATATAAATAAAAGAAATAATTGTAACCTAATATTGTGGGGTTTTAGGATCTAAGGCGCAAGTGGATATCTCATCACATGTATGAATATATATATATATATATATATATATATATATACATGGTAACTTTCCGAAAATATATAGGTCGTGATCGTGTTCGTTAGTTCCCCGTGGATTGTTTCAATTATTTGATCTTCGGCTTCGATCAAGGTGAGTTCATAGCCTCGCTTATATAGTGTTTTTAAATGTTTGAAACCCGCGAGAGGGATACTGCTGGTTTTATGAAAATCATGAACGCAATATGTTTTGATACTAAATATGATTCCATTTACTATTAAGTATATGCCTTTTTCTGTATAGCCGTTAGTTGCCCTGTTGTGGGTGAACGCTAATGCTGTTAAATAGACTATGGGTTTGATACAACCCTGTCGGGGTTTTGAATCAGTGAGTGACCACCTTGTTAAACAGACATTTTGTAGTTAGTATTAGGAGAAGTGGCATACTTCTCGGACATAATTTCGTCCTACGGGAATGAATGTGTTAAGTATCAGTACATGGGCTCATTTAGTTGGAAATCAATATTTTTATAACTTGTCTTACGAGCAATGTTATATGTTTTGTTGAACCAAATATGCGTTCTAACTGTTATTTGTAAACTCTATGAATTCACTCAACGTTTTGTTAACGTTTTTAAGCATGTATCTCAGGTTAGGTATTGTTGATGGCTTGGATGAGACGGAACGCGGATATCAAGGACGGTGCCTTGGTGAAGTAGTGTCATAAACTAAATAAATGTTTTAGAAATTAAGTCGTGTTGTGACTTTTAGAAATAAATTTCTACGTTGGTAATGGGACCTATGTAACTCTGATCTTTCTAATAAATGAAATTTTGTTTTATAAACGTATATTTGAACGTTTACTAGGACTCGTGTGCATGTATTATGAAGTAGCACATTAAATGTTGTATTCCGCCGCGTATCGTAGTTTGGGGGTGTTACAGAGTGGTATCAGAGCACGAGTTGTAGTAAACTAAGTAGTTTTACAAAACTTGGACTACAACTGTTTTTGAAAAAGTTTCACGAGTCTTTCACCGATGTCCGATATCCGCGCGCGTGTTGTTCCCGATCCTTAGAAGCCTTATGTGGTGTTTTGATTGCATATTATGTGCGTAACAAGTGAGATACACTTGGTATAAGTCATGATTATATAAGTATATATATACATATATATACGGCATCCGTTCTATGGTGTACGATTATTTATATTTTGATATTCGCTTCTTGCGAAGAGTTTAATTTCTTTAAACATTTTGATGCGCTACGATAATATTTATTTTGATACATAGATGAAAACATCGTTGTTATTTGATTATCTTCGAATCTTTTTCGCGGTTTTTAATTTTCATCTTTTGATGATGTTGATCATCGTAGTTTGTCGATCCCATTGGGTGATTTATTGCTCGGACTCCGATGTAGAATATTTGCCTATTACTTTTTGAAATCGCATATGTTGTTACGTAATCTATTGTTTTGAGATTTTTCGGTTGAATGGGAGTGTGACTTTTATATGTCATCTCATGAACCCTCATTGTTTTGGAAAATGGTTATTAACTTAATCTCGCGTAACGTGTCGTTTGAAACGTCCATCTTTGAAGCTTTCGAATAAAGTTGGTGTGTTGTGCTTTGATTCTTTCGTATCAATCTCTACTTAGTAAGTCATGAAATGTTTGATTCTGGAAATCTATGAGTTTTGTGTTTGAAGGAGTGTTAAGTCATTGGGTATGGCTTTGTATTGGTGTTTGGAGGAATTAAAATGGTGTTTAGTTGAATTTTGAAATGGATTTTACGGCAGTTTGTAACCAGCAGGTTGTGGGGTTGATTGTGAATTATTTTTGGTCTTACGGCACCTGTGAAATCCAATATGGAAGTGGGCGTATGTCATAGGTACATGTGGTGAGTTGGATAGAATTTTAACTCCTCCGGATGAGTGAGATATCGTCATTTTTTTAAAACTAGTCAAATCTGGTATACCGTTGGGAAAAGGAGTATAACTCCATATTTTTGTAATAACTTTTCAAAAGAAAATTTTATTTACCTATAGAAGGCTCTTAGGGCTATCACCTCCAATTGGTTTTACATCAAAATCATCAATAAATTTTAAATTACGCTCATTTTCGTAATACTACAAAAATTTATCAAAATTTCTTTGGGGACTACTTTGGGATAGCAGCTTGTTGGATACGTTTCAAAATATTTTTGGTCTGTGAAGGCCTGGGAAATTATACTAGGAGGTAGAGAAACCTCTTAGGTACATGTAGGAATTCGGATGGAGTCATATCGACGCCCGACGGATGAGATATCGCCGAAATGGCAAAACTAGTCAAAAATGAAGACCAGAATTTGATTGAGTAATAAATCTAAAAACTTATATAGCAACACCTAAATATGTAAAACTGTAAGTTCTAGATATTGAACCAACATAGATTTGAGCGATCGTATCAGCTTTTGTGGACGCACAGTTTAGGAGATACACTCAGTTTAGCGGAGCAATAAAAATTTTGGAAAATGGCGGCTTTGATATATAGGGGTAAAATGGCAATTTCACCTTGGATCCAAAACTTTCTGGGCAATGGGCCCTATGTTTCTGGAAGTTAGACTCGAAATGCTTTTCGTAGACGAAAACCTCATACTTTTATCGTCCGCGTACTAGTAAGTAGGAGGATTTCATGATTTAGGTTTATTGAATTAAGGTTATTGTTGCCCCAGAGTTCTATCTTAGCACCGGCGTGGTGATTGTGCACTCTTTGGCTATTACTTTTGATTTAGAACTCTAGGAGAGTTCATGTATATGTAGTTTATGTATTGGAAACTTAAAACCGTTACGGTTGGATGTAGTGGCTTTGAAAGCCAATGATGTATTCCTTTTTGGGGGAAATTGGTATGTATGTATGTTATTTTCGGCGTTGTTATTACGATTGTTGTAATTGTTCTCGGTTATGAGTTATAAGGAGGTGTCACTATGAGTGAAGCCTGGAGGTCGTGGTTACCCCTGATGCACTCGGCTTGTATGAGATTGATTTGACCCCGAGTGTGGAATGAATCCGGTTGGTGGATCCTCCGCACGTGTATGGTACTTACTTGCATTATCCATGAGTAGGTATTATTTTTGAAACTTGTTGTGACTGTTGACCAAACTGTATTTAATGATGTTTTGTGAATTAATGATTTTAAAACTGTGAATTGCAATACCGAATTTATGTGTTGAACAAATGTTGTTGCGCAAATCATATTGACTATGTTGTATAAATTGTTTGTGTAAACAATAGAAAAATGTGTTTTCAAATTTTTTTCAAATTTCATAAACTGCCATATGGTGTCCTATAAATAAACCTTCTTTATTGTAAAGAAGATATATATATATATATATTTATATATACAAATATATAATAGTATATATTATATAATATATATAAATACTTTCAACATAATTATTGTAAATAAATTTCCTCTAAAAATATAACATGAAAGTTAGTGCTATTTTTCCTTTTCTTTCCTTAGAATCAAATTAGATTTTTACTCTTTGAAAATTTTCTTGGAATTAACTTACACATGTAGCGTATGAAAAAGAAACATTTTGACGAGGATGGACATGATGTCGTTTGGTCCTCAATTATGCATAACCTGATCAACTATGCATAATTTAGGAAGAACCACGTTATGTCGGATAAATCATCACCATTAAAACGCTTGATAATTGAGATAAATGTTTGTGTCAAGTTTCCGGAAGGAGAAAATATTTTTACCCTGCTACGGATTCTTATGCAAGTAACCTTACTCCTATGGACTGCATGGAAAGAGTCTCATGCGAGTCGTTATGACCGAGTCGTCTCGAAGGGAAAATACCTACGGTATTGTTCAAAACGAGTGTGTCTAGAAAGGAGTGAAATCTAGTTCGTGGTAATGTAGATTGGCGATTGTTATGGAGACATGTCAAGACCAAGTATAGTGGGTATGCTAGTAAGCAATGGTAGATCTGAGCTATCAATGGTGTAAACTTGATACCGACACTGAGAAGGGATCTTCTTAGAGATGTAAAGATTCCTAAGGTGGGTGGAAGCTGAGATGGTTAGTCACGAGGTTGAAAGTGAGAAATGGAGAAGACTTCTCCTACATTGAATGTATGTTGCCTTTGATGTATCAACTGATGGCCGTTAAGAAGACTTCTTTCCCCGAAACAGAGTGTAGTGGTAGTATAGTTGTAAGTATACCTGATGTCGTCGAGGATTAGAATAAGGCACTAAGCGACACCTGACTTAAGGTTAGTGATCCTTACTCCTTGATGTAACGACTTTGTGTGCGTGTGAAAAAGCGAAAAGATTGGAGACTCTAGCCGATTGGTGACGTCCATTTCCATCCTGGAGGAACAATCGAAGTAGCTAACGCCTTAAGACGAACGGTATTGAAATAGGAATGTGTGTAGTCATCTCGACTTGATAAGTTGGGTCGTCTAGGATTTGAGGCGATGCGTCAGGACCGAGTCGACTATGTTAGTCGCGGTGCGCAAACGTTAAAATTTTTATTTTATTTTTCATCGGACGAGCAACGAGCCCATGATGCTCAATTGTTTTCTTGATTGTTTTCAATTTGTCTTTCGACAATATGTGTTTTCTGGCGGAATTATCGCCGCCGAACTATGTGCTCTATGTGTCTTATGTCCTATGTGCTCTTGAATGGTAGCAAGCGTATTGGTCGCTTTTATTTTGCCGTGATATGGCTGAGGACGTGAGTGAATGGGTATACTTACCTCCTATATGAGAATGATGAAGGCGTTAGGTTTTGAGAGATACTAGAGCTTGTAGACCATTCTGTCGTTTGTGGCTGTTAACCCACATCAAGGACCATGGTTGGCTAAAAACCTAACCGTGAATTAGTCGAGATCATTACCAAGAGGCTTGGCCATCCGGCAAGCCAGGAATAATGAGCAATCTAACCGGTTGGGTATGAACCCGCAAAATGAGCATGGCCATTGCTGAGGCTTCTTTATGAGTAAGCACGAGTATTATGCTAAAACTTATAGAAAGCAGGCATGACTATTGCGAAGCGATGATAAGCTAGATAGAAACATAAGAGTCATTTTGAAATGACTAATAGGCGATATTGTGGACCACTTAATTGAGATAATGTGGATTTTTATATGTTATCGCTATAAGCGTTTGATGGGATACCGTAGGTACTCCGGAATATTTTTCGCAACCGGTGGGCCATTATTAAATGAGTCCGGGAGGGCGACATGTGTATTTTGATTTTGGATAATGACATAAATGGATATCGGTTTCGAACATAGACGTCTATCTCGATTTTAGTTAGCAATGTATGTTTTAATTCTGTGTAAAGATGTGCGTTTCTGTTCCGTTGAGATGATCACCAAATACGATTTAGGCTGATCTTTCGTTTAAAGTCTTTCGTTTAAAAACGACGCGATTTATGTTTTTCCCAAATATATTTAGTGACGTATTTTGTCTCTTATAATAAGAGCCGATATAATTATATTTTTGATTTTGTTGGTATGAATTATCATTTATTTTGATTGACTATCCATCCGGAATAGTCAAGGCAAGTGTTATATCGAGTGATATTTGCGTTTGGGCATGTGAGACCGTCCAATCGTAAGAAAACTGTCTCACCGTAAGAGAAATCAAGACGAGTAAGAAAGGACGAGCACCAGGACGGCGCTCACTTAAGGTGGGTGGAATGTAACAAACTGAGTTTCACGACGCGTATGACGATCGCGAATTCGACGTCATAATTATTATTTCATAAATTCGTGTGCGCGAACGTCGACGTTTAAATTTTATTTGTCGT
Organism: Tanacetum coccineum; assembly: GCA_026074375.1. Taxonomy (NCBI): domain Eukaryota; kingdom Viridiplantae; phylum Streptophyta; class Magnoliopsida; order Asterales; family Asteraceae; genus Tanacetum; species Tanacetum coccineum. The sequence goes on from BQNB010073394.1 coordinate 13,953, forward strand.
AAATAATTATTTGCGTATTTTATTAAGAAGGGGAATTTGAAATTTTTATTTTTGACATTTCGCGAGTCGACGTTTGACCGCGAGTTCGTTAATCGTTTTTTTAGCATCGTAAAATTTATTATTTTTACAAATTTCATCTTTTGTTCCTTGTCTTGAGCCGGACTCGCATTAGTGTACAGATTTTATTAAATGTTTTAAACCAAGAAAAAGATGACGGAAATAAAAATGGTCTCGAAAGAGTAATCTCGAGCCACGGTTGTCAGTTTTTTATCTAAGAAAAACATTGGTGTGTCAAAATCTAAACTAGAAAAGAGGGGAGGACTAAAGTTGTCATTTGATCAAAGTGGTGCAAGTATAAAAAGGGTTTTACTTCCACTTTTATTCATTTTTTTAAAATAAACACGCACATTCTCCTCCCCCTCCTCCCTCTTCGTCGACCGCCACAAACCACCACACCACTGCCACCAAAAACCGACATGCATTATGATCAATTTATATTTTCTTAATCCTCACGAAAAACTAAACCTATTCCACCAAAAATATACGACATGCAATGGGTATTTTTATGGTTATAGTTCGGGCTCGATTCAAGTATTTTCGGTTGAACAAGTGGTAGTAAAAGTGTTAGATAAACAAGTTTTGGGAGTTGGTTTAGATAGAAAAAGCCCGGTTTTGGTTTTTGGGGTTGGTTCGAGTTCGGCTAGATGCAAGGGGGAACGGGTCGAGTTCCATTCTTTTGTAAGTATTTTATTACTTGTTTTATAAATGTTTTCGTGTTTGGAATCGTTTTCAATAAATGCATGTGGTGAAATCCGAGCGAGCTTGCGTTAGATTAGATTGTGAATGGGTTGATTAGTTGACGGAGATAGGTTAGCTAGGCGTATTTGGATGTCGTTGTGAGGTGAAAATGAAGTTTTGGTAAGTTTTGAAAATAGTAAATTCGAACAGTAGGTTTGGCATGGAAAACGAGGTTCGAAAAATCATAAAAACTGTTTTTTGATGTTGAAATATGATAGAGTTCGTCCTAATGTACGTTTCGGTAATTCGAACGACCCGTAACTCCTTATAACGAAGAAGTTACGGCGAAAACAAGATTTGAAAACTTAAAAGTCTTTCCAACAGCTATTGCATTTTCTTTTAGTTGCTGCCAGAATTTTAAATGGCCGTTTTGAGCACTTTCGAGTCCGTTTCGGCCTTCCGGCGAAACACGAAAGTTGCTCGGAATGATGTATTACTTTGCTGTGAGGCTCGCTAGTTTTAAAATCGAGTAATAACGGGTCAAAACCTAAGGTCAAAATCTGCGTTTTTATAAAAAATGTCAAAGTTCCTGCAGAAACTTGCAGAGGCATTTTGGTCATTTTCTATCGAGTTTCGGGTCTCGGCTAAAACTAAAAAGTTGTCCGGAATGTCGTTTTACATGAAATCTCTTTTTAGTCTGAGTCGTGAAAATGTGATATAGCGGGTCGTTTGGAGCGGGTCAGATTTAGTAATACATATACATGTAAAATGTGTATAAAAAGTCAATTCAATTAAAGTCTAACGTTGACTTTTAAAAGTCAACGGGTTAATACTAAACTTGTCGGGGATAATAACAATAATTAAACGCTATTACTACTACGAGTGAGATATTTTAAACTTAACGATTGATATGAATGAAGTAGATCCTAAAGATAGAAACTTTTGTAATAATCGGAATATAATACCGGTATGAGTAATTAATAATCAAATTGAATGTCGAAGGTTCGATGAGATAACTAAATATTATTATAAATATAATTAGAAGACGAGACTTACTAAAAATGATAACTTTTCGAAAATAGTAACTTTTTAAAAACACAAAAGTTTCCTAAAATAAAAAGTTTTCGATTAAGCGATGTATAATATAAATAAAAGGAATAATCGTAACTTAATATTATGAGGTTTTAGGATTTAAGGCGCAAGTGGATTTCTCATCACATGTATGAATATATATACTATATATATGATTTTGTTGATACGATGTACGCATCGTTGACCATACTTTTCGGTATAGTAATCGAGCGACATAAATTAGAGGTCGTGATCGTGTTCGTTGATTTTCCGTGGATTGTTTTGATTATTTGATCTTCGGCTTCGATCAAGGTGAGTTCATAGCCTCGCTTTTAAGTATTTTAAATGTTTTTAAACCCGCGAAGGGGATACTTGCTTGTTTTGAAAATGAGAACGCAAAGTGTTTTGATGCTAAATATGATTCCATGCACTATTGAGTATATGTCTTTTACTGTGTGACCGTTAATTGCCTTATTGATGGTGAACGCTAATGCATTAAATAGATCTATTGGGTTTGACAACCCTGTCCGGGGTATGAATCCTTGATTGATAAGCGAGCACCCTGTAACGGACATTTTGTAGCTAGTATGGGAGAACATGCATACTTCTCGGCCATGATTTCGTCCTACGGGATGAATGTGTTTAGTGTCGGTACACGGGCTCATTAGTTGGAATACATTATTTATATATAACTTGGCTTACGAGCAATGTTATATGTTTTGTTGAACCAAATATGCGTTCTAACTGTTTGCGTGTAAACTCTATGAATTCACTCAACGTTTCGTTGACGTTTTTAAGCATGTATCTCAGGTAAATTGTTGTTGATGGCTGGACGGGACGAAATGCGGATATCAAGGACGGTGTCTCGGTGAAGTAGTGTCATAAACTAAATAAATGTTTTAGAAATCAATTCGTGTTGTGACTTTTAGAAATAAATTTCTATGTTGGTATTGGGACCTATGTAACTCTGATCTTTTTAATAAATGAAATTGTGTTTTATAAACGTATCTTTGAACGTTTACTGGGACTCGTGTGCATGTATTATGAAGTAGCACCCCAAATGTTGTATTCCGCTGCGTATCGTAGTTTGGAGGTGTTAAAATGTTGACTGTTTTAAGCATGTTTTCTCAGGTGCTTAGTTGGATTGTTCTTGAAGTGCTATTTGATGTTGCATGCATTGCTGGATGTCTTTCAAGAATGTTTATCTTTAAACTTAAATACTCGTTTTCTTAAAAACATGGTATGATTCCGCTGCATTTTACTTAAGCTTCCGCTAAAACTATTTCATTTATGTCAAGAATATTGTAAGACTTATTTTGATTTATCCAAACCAACGAGTTATGTTTTATCAAACATCCATATAGTGGTCGTTCACTTGATCTTGTGCGATGTATGCGATGACGTCACGCCTCCGGACATGTATTCCGTCCAGGCCCCGTTTGGGGGTGTGACACCTCACAGCATGTCGTCTCGATTTAGTGTTTGTTGTCTGCATGTGTGCTCGGTATCGGGCAAAGCCTACCGAAAATCACTTAACTGCTGTTAAACGGGTCTTTTGATACCTAAAAGGAACCATTAACATGGGTCTATGGTATCCGAAGGATACCAAATTTGATCTAACGGAACATATTGTTTTGAAATTTTCCTAGTTGATGGGAGCGTGACTTTTATATGTCACCCCATGAACCCTCATTGTTTTGGAAAACGACTATTAATTTATCCTCGCGTAACGTGTCGTTTAGGGAATGCATATTTTTTGGAACTTTGAATAAAGTTGCGTTGGTGTTTCCTGATCCTCTCGATCAGACCTCTACTTAGCTAGTCATAGAAATGTTTGATTCTGGAAATCATATGAGTTTTGTGTTTGAAAAGTGTTAAGTATTGGATAATGGCTTTTTTTTGTATTGGCGTTTGGAGGAAATTAAATATGGGTGTTTGGTTGATTTTGAAATGATTTTACGGCAGTTTTTAACCAGCAGGGTTGTTGGAGTGTTGATTGAGAATTTATTTTTTTCTTACGGCACCTGTGAAATCCAATATGGAAGTGGGCGTATGTCATAGGTACATGTGGTGAGTTGGATAGAATTTTAACTCCTCCGGATGAGTGAGATATCGTCGTTTTTCTAAAACTAGTCAAATCTGGTATACCGTTGGGAAAAGGAGTATAACTCTATATTTTTGTAATAACTTTTCAAAAGAAAATTTTATTTACCTATAGAAGTCTCTTAGGGCTATCACCTCCAATTGGTTTTACATCAAAATCATCAATAAATTTTAAATTACACTCATTTTCGTAAAACTACAAAAATTTGTCAAAATTTCTTTGGAGACTACTTTGGAATAGAAGCTTGTTGGATACGTTTCAAAATATTTTATGTCTGGAAGGCCTTGGAAACATTGATACTATGAGGTAGAATAAACCTCTTTGGCACATGTAGGAATTCGGATGGAGTCATATCGACGCCCGACGGATGAGATATCGCCGAAATGGCAAAACTAGTCAAAAATGGAGACCAGAATTTGATTGAGTAATAAGTCCAAAAACTTATATAGCAACAACTAAATATGTAAAACTGTAAGTTCTAGATATTGAATCAACTTAGATTTGAGCGGTCGTATCAGCTTTTGCGGACGCACAGTTTAGGAGATACACTCAGTTTAGCGGAGCAATAAAAATTTTGGAAAATGGCGGCTTTGATAAATAGGGTAAAAAATAGTAAAAACACCATTTGGATCCAAACATTAGGGCAATGGGCCCTATATTTTATGGAAGTTAGGACTCCGAAATGCTTTCGTAGACAAAACCTCATACTATTATCGTCCACGAACTAGTAAAGTATGAGGATTTCATGATTTGGTTCTTAAGATTGAGGGTTATTGTTACCCTAGAGTTCTATACTAGCACCGCGAGTGTGATTAGTGCACTACTTTGGCTATTACTTTTTGATATAGAACTCAAGGAGAGTTCATGTATATTAGTTTATGTATGAAACTACAAAACCGATACGGTTGGATGTACTGGCTTTGAAAGCCAATGATGTATTCTATATGTGGTAATAGGTATTATGTATGTTATTTTCGGCGTTGTTATTACGATTGTTTTGAATTTGTCATCTCGGGTTATGAGAATATGAGATGTAGACACTAGCGTAAAGCTTGAGGTCGTGGTTCCCCCCGAGGCACTCGGCTTGATGATATACATTTGACCCTGAGTGTAGGAAACTGATTCCGGTAGGTGATCCCTCCGCACGTGTATGGATACATACATGAAATATCCATGAGTGGGTATTATTTTTGAACGTTCTATGATTGGTTGACCAAACTGTAATTTATGACGAGTTTTGTGTGAATTAATGATTTTAAACTAGAATTTGCAATACCGAATTTGTGTGTTAACAAAATGTCGTGTATTGCGGCGAATCATAAAACTATGTTTTAATAAATTGTTTGTGTAAACAATGTGAAAAATGATGATTGTTCAAATTATCATAAATCCCATTATTTAAGGTGTCAAATAAACCTTCTTTATTTGAGTAAAAGAAGAGATATATATATTATATATATATATATATATATATATATATATATATATATATATATATATACTTCTAACATAATATTTGTAAATAAATTTCCTCTTTAAAATATAAGAATGAAAGGTGGTGCTATTTTCTTTTCTTTCTTTTAAACTAATTAGATTTTTACTCTTTGAAAATTTTCTTGGAATTAACTTACACATGTAGCGTATGAAAAAGAAACGTTTTGACGAGGATGGACATGATGTCGTTTGGTCCTCAATTATGCATAACCTGACCAACTAATGATAATTTAGGAAAGAACCACCTATGGATCCTCAGCGGGATAAATCGTCACCATTAAAACGCTTGATAGTTGAGATAAATGTTTGGGTCAAGTTTCCGGAAGGAGAAAATATTTTTACCCTACTACGGATTCTTATGCAAGTAACCTTACTCCTATGGACTGCATGGAAAGAGTCTCATGCGAGTCGTTATGACCGAGCCGTCTCGAAGGGAAAATACCTACGGTATTGTTTGGAACGAGTGTGTCTAGAAAGGAGTGAAATCTAGTTCGTGGTAATGTAGATCGGCGATTGTTATGGAGACGTGTCAAGACCAAGTATAGTGGGTATGCTAGTAAGCAATGGTAGATCCGAGCTATCAATGGTGTAAACTTGATACCAACACTGAGAAGTATCTTCATTGGTCGATGTAAAGATTCCAAAGGTGGGTGAAGTCAGAGATGGTTAGTCATGAGGTTAAAAGTGAGAAAGGGAGAAGACTTCTCCTACATTGAATGTATGTTGCCTTTGATGTATCAACCGATGGCAGTTAAGAAGACTTTTTTCCCCGAAATAGAGTGTAGTGGTAGTATAGTTGTAAGTATAGCTGATGTTGTCGAGGATTAGAATAAGGCACTAAGCGACACCTGACTTAAGGTTAGTGATCCTTACTCCTTGATGTAACGACTTTGTGTGCGTGTGAAAAAGCTAAAAGATTGGAGATTCTAGCCGATTGGTGACGTCCATTTCCATCCTGGAGAAACGATCGAAGTAGCTAACGCCTTAATCCGAACGGTATTGAAATAGGAATGTGTGTAGTCATCTCGACTTGATAAGTTGGGTCGTCTAGGATTTAAGGCGATGCGTTAGGACCGAGTCGACTATGTTAGTCGCGGTGCGCAAACGTTAAAATTTTTATTTTATTTTTCATCGGACGAGCAACGAGCCTATGATGCTCAATTATTTTCCTGATTGTTTTCAATTTGTCTTTCGACAATATGTGTTTTCTGGCGGAATTATCGCCGCCGAACTATGTGCTCTATGTGTCTTATGTCCTATGTGCTCTTGAATGGTAGCAAGCGTATTGGTCGCTTTTATTTTTCCGTGATATGGATGAGGACGTGAGTGAATGGGTATACTTACCTCCTATATGAGAATGATGAAGGCGTTAGGTTTTGAGAGATACTAGAGCTTGTAGACCATTCTGTCGTTTGTGGCTGTTAACCCACATCAAGGACCATGGTTGTGCCTAAAAACCTAACCGTGAATTAGTTGAGATCATTACCAAGAGGCTTGGCCATCCAGCAAGCCAGGAATAATGAGCAATCTAACCGGTTGGGTATGAACCCGCAAAATGAGCATGGTCATTGCTGAGGCTTCTTTATGAGTAAGCACGGGTATTATGCTAAAACTTATAGAAAGCAGGCATGACTATTGCGAAGCGATGATAAGCTAGATAGAAACATAAGAGTCATTTTGAAATGACTAATATGCGATATTGTGGACCACTTAATTGAGATAATGTGGATTTTTATATGTTATCGCTATAAGCGTTTGATGGGATACCGTAGGTACTCCGGAAAATTTTTTAGCAACCGGTGGCCATTATTAAATGAGACCGGGAGGGCGACATGTGTATTTTGATTTTGGATAATGATATAAATGGATATCGGTTTAGAACATAGACGTCTATCTCGATTAGTTTAGGTAAAAAAAAAAAAAAAAAAAACAATGTAGTTATTAATTGATTGTAAAGATGTGCGTTTCTGTTCCGTTGAGATGATCACCAAATACGATTTAGGCTAATCTTTCGTTTAAAGTCTTCTGTTTAAAAACGACGCGATTTATGTTTTTTGTCTCTTATAATAAGAGCCGATATAATTATATTTTTGATTTTGTTGGTATGAATTATCATTTATTTTGATTGACTATTCATCCAGAATAGTCAAGGCAAGTGTTATATCGAGTGATTTTTTCATTTGGGCACGTGAGACCGTCCAATCCTAAGAAAACCGTCTCACCGTAAGAGAAATCAAGACGAGTAAGAAAGGACGAGCACCAGGACGACGCTCACTTAAGGTGGGTGGAATGTAACAACCCGAGTTTCACGACGCGTATGACGATCGCGAATTCGACGTCATAATTATTATTCATAAAATTCAGGTGAGCGAGACGTCGAACATATTAAATTTTATTTGTCGTAAATAATTATTTCCGTATTTTATTACGAAGGGGAATTTGAAATTTTATTTTTGACATTTCGCGAGTTGACGTTTGACCGCGCGTTCGTTAATTGTTTTTTTAGCATCGTAAAATTTATTATTTTTACAAATGTCGTCTTTTGTTCCTTGTCTTGAGCCGGACTCGCATTTTAAAGTGTACACATTTTATTAAATGTTTTAAACCAAGAAAAAGATACGAAATAAAAATGGAGTCTCCGAAAAGTCAATCTCGAAGCCCTTGAGTCGGTTTTTTATCTAAGAAAAACATTGGTGTGTCAAAATCTAAACTAGAAAAGAGGGGAGGACTAAAGTTGTCATTTAATCAAAGTGGTGCAAGTATAAAAAGGGTTTTACTTCCACTTTTATTCATTTTTTTAAAAAATAAACACACACATTCTCCTCCCCCTCCTCCCTCTTCGTCGACCGCAACAAACCACCACACCACCGCCACCAAAAACCGACATGCATTATGATCAAGTTATATATTTTTAATCCCTACGAAAAACTAAAACCATTCCACCAAAAATATACGACATTGTAATGGGTATTAATTATGGTTAAGAGTTATTTCGGGCTCGATTCAAGTATTTTCGGTTGAACAAGTGGTAGTAAAAGTGTTAGATAAACAAGTTTTGGGAGTTGGTTTAGATAGAAAAAGCCCGGTTTTGGTTTTTGGGGTTGGTTCGAGTTCGGCTAGATGCAAGGGGGAACGTCGATTCATTCTTTTGTAAGTATTTTATTACTTGTTTTATAATTGTTTTCGTGTTTTGAATCGTTTTCAATAAATGCGTGTGGTGAAATCCGAGCGAGCTTGCGTTAGATTAGATTGTGAATGGGTTGATTAGTTGACGGAGATAGGTTAGCTAGGCGTATTTGGATGTCGTTGTGAGGTGAAAATAAAGTTTTGATAAGTTTTGAAAATAGTAAATTTAAACAGTAGGTTTGGCATGGAAAACGAGGTTCGAAAAATCATAAAAACTGATTTTTGATGTTGAAATATGATAGAGTTCGTCCTAATGTACTTTCGTTAAAATTCAAACAGTCCCGGTAACTCCTTATAACGAAGAAGTTACGGCGAAAACAATATTTGAAAACTTAAAAGTCTTTCCAATAGCTATTGCATTTTCTTTTAGTTGCTGCCAGAATTTTAAATGGCCGTTTTGAGCACTTTCGAGTCCGTTTCGGCCTTCCGGCGAAAAAACACAAAGTTGCTCGGCAATGATTGTATTTTTGTTGTGATGCCTCGCAAGTTATAGAAATCGAGTAAACGGGTCAAAACCTAAGGTCAAAATCTGCGTTTTTATAAAAAATGTCAAAGTTCCTGCAGAAACTTGCAGAGGCATTTTGGTCATTTTATTTCCAAAGGTCTTCGGTCTCGGCTAAAACTAAAAAGTTGTCCGTAATGTCGTTTTACATGAAATCTCTTTTTAGTCTGAGTCGTGAAAATGTGATATAGCGGGTCGTTTGGAGCGGGTCAGATTTAGTAATACATATACATGTAAAATGTGTATAAAAAGTCAATTCAATTAAAGTCTAACGTTGACTTTTAAAAGTCAACGGGTTAATACTAAACTTGTCGGGGATAATAACAATAATTAAACGCTATTACTACTACGAGTGAGATATTTTAAACTTAACGATTGATATGAATGAAGTAGATCCTAAAGATAGAAACTTTTGTAATAATCGGAATATAATACCGGTATGAGTAATTAATAATCAAATTGAATGTCGAAGGTTCGACGAGATAACTAAATATTATTATAAATATAATTAGAAGACGAGACTTACTAAAAATGGTAACTTTCCGAAAATAGTAACTTTCTAAAAATAGAAAGTTTCCTAAAATAAAAAGTTTTCGATTAAGCGATGTATAATATAAATAAAAGGAATAATCGTAACTTAATTAAGTGGAGTTAGGATTTTGGGCGCGCAAGTGGATTTCTCATCACATGTATGAATATATATACTATATATATGATTTTGTTGATACGATGTACGCATCGTTGACCATACTTTTCGGTATAGTAATCGAGCGACATAAATTATAGGTCGTGATCGTGTTCGTTGATTTTCCGTGGATTGTTTTGATTATTTGATCTTCGGCTTCGATCAAGGTGAGTTCATAGCCTCGCTTTTAAGTGTTTTAAATGTTTTTAAACCCGCGAGGGGGATACTTGCTTGTTTTGAAAATGAGAACGCAAAGTGTTTTGATGCTAAATATGATTCCATGCACTATTGAGTATATGCCTTTTACTGTGTGACCGTTAATTGCCTTGTTGATGGTGAACGCTAATGCATTAAATAGATCTATTGGGTTTGACAACCCTGTCTGGGGTATGAATCCTTGATTGAATATGCGAGCACTTTGTAACGGACATTTTGTAGCTAGTATGGGAGAACAGACATACTTCTCGGCCATGATTTCGTCCTACTGGATGAATGTGTTAAGTGTCGGTACACGGGCTCATTAGATGGAATACATTATTTATATAAAACTTGGCTTACGAGCAATGTTATATGTTTTGTTGAACCAAATATGTGTTCTAACTGTTTGTGTGTAAGGTCTATGAATTCACTCAATGTTTCGTTGACGTTTTTAAGCATGTATCTCAGGTAAATTGTTGTTAGAAGCTGACTGGACTGAAATGCGGATGATCAAGGAACGGTGTCTCTGTGAATGTAGTGTCATAAACAAAATAAATGTTTTAGTAATCCAAGTCGTGTGTACTTTTAGAAAAAATTTCTAAGATGGTATTGGACCTAATGTAACTTTTGATTTTTTTAAAAAAAGAAATTGTGTTTTATAAACGTAATCTTTGAACTATATACTGGGACTTGTGTGCATGTTATTTATGAACTGTAGCACCCCAAATAAAGTATTCCGCTTCATATCGTAGTTTTGGAGATGTTAAAATGTTGACTGTTTTTAAAGCATGTATGCTCAGGTGCTTAGCTGGATTGTTCTTAGAAGTGCTATTTGTGTTTTGCATTCATGACTGATATCTTTCAAGAATGTTTATCTATAAACTTAAATACTCGTTTTCTTAAAAACAAGGTATGATATTTTTCCGGCCCCCCCTGGCATTTGACTTAAGCTTCCGCTAAAACATTTCATTTATGTCAAAGAATATTGAAAGACATATTTTGAGAATAATATCCAAAGCAACGAGTTAAGTTTTAATCAAACAACCATAATATGTTGATTCTCTCTGATCTTGTGCGATGTATGCGATGACGTCACGCCTCCGGACATGTATTCCGTCCAGGCCCCGTTTGGGGGTGTGACACCTCACAGCATGTCGTCTTGATTTAGTGTTTGTTGTTTGCATGTGTGCTCGGTATCGGGCAAAGCCTACCGAAAATCACTTAACTGCTGTTAAACGGGTCTTTTGATACCTAAAAGGAACCATTAACATGGGTCTATGGTATCCGAAGGATACCAAATTTGATCTAACGGATTTTGCAGATTCAGATCATGCAGGTTGTCAAGACTCAAGGAAAAGTACATCGGGAAGTGCATAGTTTCTGGGTGAAAAGTTAGTAAGCTGGTCATCCAAGAAACAAAAATGCACTGCAATTTCAACAACTAAAGCATAATATGTCTCCTTGTCTGGTTGTTGTGCACAGATCCTTTAGATACGGTCACAGTTAACTGACTATGGATTTTACTACAACAATATCCTATTGTACTGCGACTCCAAGAGCGCCATTGCCTTGTCTTGCAACACCGTTGAACACTCGAGGACGAAACACATCGCAGTTCGATACCACTTCATCATGGAACAAGTTGAGAATGAGATTGTTGAGCTATACTTTGTCAAGACTGCTTATCAGCTGGCGGATATCTTCACAAAAGCACTCGCAAAAGATTGCTTCGAATATCTCATAAACCGTCTAAGCATGCAAAGCATTACGCCTGAAAAGCTTAAACATCTTGCTGAGTCAGAAGAAGAGTAATTCAGTTTACTACTTCATGTATCTTATGTAGTATATGTAAAATAGTTTATCAAAAACACAAAAAAGATTTTTATTTTTCAAAAATATTTTACAAAAACAAAATACAAAAATATAAAACCCAAAAAGAAAATACAAAATCAGAAAATTAGAAAAAGCCAAAAATATTCTTCTCGACATATCTTTCAAAATCGATAATATCTACGATATTAGAAATGTCATTCAATAATGACACAATTTTGTAGATAAAATTCAATTAAAAGTTTAAAACATTTTAAAACATGTCTTCTTAATTTTCTATGGTTTGTTATTAAATTTCAGATAACAACCCGGTCATCAAATAAAAGGAAAATATACGCTTCAGTGCGTTTATCCTTATCAACGAAAAGAGAAATCTTTTCGGTCTTGAGTTTATCAAACAAAACATTCCAAGTTTTCAAACTCAAGAAAAGGCTTGTGTACAAATAGTACACAACCCGGGCTTTCTAGATAAGATAAGTGTACATGTCAGTGCATTTACTCTTTATAAAAGAGAAATCTTCTTTGACTTGAACAATTTTTCTCAAAATATGTTCTTATCAAACATGTTCGGGTCAATCAATTTTAAAATGCTGGAAACAAATCAGAATCATAGTTTGTCATTAATGGAAAAAGATTTTCAAGAAATTTTGAACACTCGAACAAATTCAAAAAATCTTTAAATAGACTACGGGTCTTTGTTCAAGAGGGAGAACGTGCTTTAATATGAAATTTTCCAAAAATGATAAAAAAAACAATCAGAATAAATTTCATCATCAGGGAAATAATTAAGGAAAATCGACCACTCAAACAAATGTACAGCTCTTTAAATAGGAAACGGGTCTTTGTTTGAGGGGGAGAACGTGCTTAAGAAATAATTTTTCAAAAAGTGTTAGGGAAAAATAACTGAGAAAAACGCTAAAACTTTTAACGAGTTATTATTTGAGGAGGAGTTAACTGAATTAACTAAAGGTCTAATTTTGCAAAACAGAAATAAATTTAAGGGTATTAAGTGTAACTTATTACAAGTTTGCTACCCAAGGACCTTAGATGCAAATTAGTTTCACCTTTAAGGTGTTAGGTGTACTAGAAAAGTATTAAACCTAGTTTAAACTTTACTTAGAACACTAGGGAGTAGACTTGCCAAAAGTTGAAACTTGGCTTATATAAGCCCACCCAAACCGAATCACCCCTTCATTTTTTCATCAACACTTGATAAAATTTCCTCCTCCTTCCCCTTGCTCCTTCGTCGTTCGCCCAACCCATCACAATACTCAAATATTGTTTTCAAGCAAAAGGTAAAACATATAACTTGTTATTATTTCTTTCTAACATCACTTGTAAAAAGGAATTGTTCCATTTCATCCTCTAGCTTGCGAAATCTTTAGATTTGGGGTTAGGGTTCATAAAAATTAAAAATGATTGAAAGTGGTAATTAACTTAAAGCTTTTGTTGCTAGTGGTGTAATAAAACTTGTGCCAATTCGTTTTTGAGAAATTTATTAACATGGTCGAGTTTTTAAGGGTTGTTTGGATCGAACTTAGGCGAATTAGGGCTTTAAGGATTTAAGTTTGATTGTTTGTGTGTTATAATCATTTTTATATGCTTAGGAATGTTATTAAAACACATTGGAATGATAAAGATTGAATCTTGATTCATTTTGAATGTTTTCAAGCTTATTCTATGGGAATGAGGTGTTTATGAGATTTAAAATGATTGTGTTGGTGTTGTAATCACTTAAAAACTCCTAGAAATGCATTAGTATCCCCAAACTTAAGTCTTGAATGAAAAAGGTTTGATCTTGGTGTGTTTCGAGCCTTGTTCGCCCCATAGTAACGATTTTAGGTGTGATAAGTGTTACATGTTTGTTTGTGATTAAATGTGTGTATAAGGTGTTTGATAAGATGTTTGATTTATTTAGGCATTTCAAGAATCGAACCATGGTCTCTTGTTGTCTCGTTTGGTTCAAGGGAATCACCCCAACCGAACCTTAAAGGTTCAGGCGAAACAGGTTACCGAACCATGGAAGGTTGAAAACTGTGCGACCCACGGTTAAAGGTCACTGAACCTTAAGGTTCAGCGAACCACCCAGGGGGCACCGAACCTCAAGAGGTCAGCGAACCACCCAAAGGGTCACCAAACCTTAAGGATTCAGCGAACCTCTAAGGGGTTCAACGAACCTTAACATGGGCGAACCACATGGTTCAAAACCTGACCCTTTAACCTTCGACCGAACCTGTCAAAATCAAACTTGAGAAATTTTTTAAAGGGTTTAATATTTCAAAAGATTAAAAAGAAAAAGGTTCAAAATAATTCAAAAGGTTCAAAAATAAAATGTGTTTTAAACTTGATTACTTTTAAAAGTGTTAATGTTTTTAATTCACGAAACATGAACAAAATTATTAAAATGAGTATCAATCGGGTGTGCAGTCGTGTAAATTTCATACGATTGTCACGTACCTAGTAAACTTTGACTCATGGACCTCGGACTTAGATGATTAGACTGTTGACTTTGTTTGACTGTGTCTGTTGACTTTGACTTTGCTCGGTGACCGTGTTGACATTGACCGTTGACCAATTTTGACTTTCTTAATCCCGTACTTAATATGTTCTTTTGAAAAGAAATTGATTATGCTTTCACATGTTTGAATACAATTTCTATCTGTTAACTATGAAAGTGTCAAAAATAGTTTAACATGTATTTCTATATCGAAAGGCGCGCCTGTGATCTAGGTTGCATCCGGTCTAGGGTATTCTCTTTCATTGTTAGCATCGTTCGGGTTGCATCTGTTAAGAGTATTTTAAAACCGTTGTTAGCAACTTAGTGACCATCCGTTTTAGATATAAGAGTATTTCAATATAAACTATCTTTCTCATTGAAATGTGTTAAAATTGGATATATCTCTTATAAATTTCACCACAGTGCACTAGGGTATTATTTATAATACTCATGTGTTAATCTTCAGATTTCTCCTATTAGTGGAGTGGATTACTATACTAGTACTTGTACTACGTTTGGTATTCCCGAGGCACTTAATCTCATATGAGATATTTTTCTAAAAAATAATAGTAATGATGTGTGCAGATTATATAAACTTTATTGCTACAGATTTTTACACATTATTATCTATTGATTTCAAATAACACAATGCCTTGCAAGATAAAAATTTCCAAGTCAAAAAGTTCTTTGCATCTACTTTGAAACAATTTGACTAAGAGTTGCTGATAAATCAAGATGGCTATTAGGGCTAGTTAACACCTAAAAGCTGATAATGTATCCCTTTAGAAAATTAGTGTATCTTCGAGACTCAAAGTCACTTTAATAAAAAGAAAACTCATTCTCATGCGAATCAATCATTTCCTGAAAAGTTTTTCTTACACACAAATGATGCTATTTCTATAAAGATTGGTTAAGATGAACACCTTTGAGCATAGGAATATTAAGAATTCTAGTTCATTCTTCCATCTTTTATTTTTGTAGAAATAGTATCCTAGAACTTAATTTTAAGAGTGGATAAACAAAAACAAAACGAGAGATGAAAAATCGTATGTGAAAAGAAAAGAGAATACGTCTTGTGTCAGAAAAAGCAAGTACAAAGCACATGAGAAAGAAAAATGACATAAGTATGGACAAAAAGAAATGCTTGTCCATACAAAATAGATCGAGAGAACAAAAACAGAATTGAAATAAATGTGCTTAAGTTTGTATTCATGTGAAACTAATTAACTTTGAATCTTATTCTCAGAATTGATCATGTCAAGTGCAAATCAGCAAGCAGCAATTGTTTCTGAAGAATAGTTGGTTCCAAGTTCTAACAGACTCAGGATAACAAAGAACAACCAGCGGATTGCCTTGGATTCAAACATCACAGATACATTGCTAAAACTTGTTGTTGCAATTCTCAAACATCACAAGTTATACAAACCAATCTCCTTAACTGCCATTGTACATGTCATATACTTGCAGCAGTTCTGGACAACCATCACACACAACTCAAACAACAACACATTCCAATTTCAACTTGACACACAACACTTTACTTTAAATGTTGAACTACTACGCACTGTCTTACAGATGCCTCCATCAGTTACCAACATACCTTTCACCAAACCTCCCACTAAAAAACAACTCCTTGCTTTTATCAAGACACTGGGATATGATGAAGATAAAAAAGAAATGATAACATCAATTCCAACTTTTGTTGCTATAAGACTTCATCAACCATGGAGAGCAATTATGAGTGTTCTCAACAGATGTCTTACAGAAAAAGACACAAGCTTGGATAGAGCTAGACTTCTGGTACTTCAAATACTTTAAGGCATTGTTCACTCTGCTAATTTGGATTACACATCATTAATTTAGGATGAATCCGAATGGCAAGCAGTAGACGGGATGTCAAGGCCCATTAAGTAGTCTAAGCTAATCTATAGTCGCTTTACAAAGCTTATCATTGACCACTTCTTATCCACAAACAAGAGTATTCATCGAAGATCTGATGATGAGATGCACAGCGAAGGACAAGACTCACCTATTTCCAAGCTAATCATCACTGTAGATGGTAGATTCAAGTTTAGAATGGAGATACCAGATACAATGATTAATGATGCAATCAAGAAGTCAGTTGGATACTAGTTCTACAAAAACAAGAAGGATAAAAGTGAGAAAGGTAATGTTGAAGAGGAACCTGAAGAGCAACATGTGCCCCTGTCAGAAGAGGAAAAGGTAAAGGTTATATGTGTTCGGGTAACCAAGAGGTGAATGTCCCCAGCAAGCCCAAGAAACCAGCTGCTCCAAAGAAGCCAAGAACTATCACTGTTGCTGACAATACTGTTGAACAAGAAACAGTAGCAGTTGAACTTGAAAAATCTGTCAGCATCGAGGAACAACGACTTCAACAACGTAAAATCATGACACAACTGACAGTTAAGAAACAAGTTGAAAAAGATGTTGAAGATACGTATGCTTCTTAAACATGACTAAAACTCAAAGGTGTTGCTACCGATGATCCAGTTGTTCAATCATTGTTAGATTTACGAAAAGGATCTAAGGAAAGCATACTTGAGAGTATGAGGCAAGAAAGAAAAGAAGTCATAGGTGAAGGGTCGAGTGTTGCTAAAGACAAATATTATGAGTTTGAAGACATCTCAGAAACAGATAGTGATGCAACACAAAACTCTTCATGGCAGACACTGATAAGGATACAGATGATGAAACAGATGATGCTGGTGATTCAGATATGGATATATCTGATAATGATTCTGATAAATGAGATGTTGATGATGCAAACAGGTTTGGTGTGTTCATGTATAACAAGTCAAACGAATTACCCAAGTTTACACCAATCAGTCTTACAATCACTTGCTCATCGTTGGAGTACATTGTAAATCTCCTTAATGATCCACCCGAATAAGAATTGACAAATTTAATGTGTAAACTAGTTTATACTAATGCACAAACAACCTTCGCGGTGACTAACCCAGAGGGAAATCCTAAGGTAACTAGCTTTCTATCAGGTGCATCTGAAGTACCACTTGGTACATGATTCGCTGATAGTATATATATAAAATACCTCAAATGCAAATTTCAACCAAATGCCCTTGACCAAGGCAAAAAGGGTCAAAATCTACAAAAGGATAAAATATATAAGAATCAATGATAAAAAGATTCCGGAAGAGATATTCCCGGGTCGTATGTCCCAACGAGGCTGCAATTGAAATTTATCCTGGTTTGATGAGAAATTGAATGATGGAAACACTGATATAATTATAACTAAAATTAATTAAATAAAACCTAATTTAATCTACGGGAAACAAGTATAGGAAATGGGATCTTAAAAAACTACGGGAAACAAAATTAGTTATAAGGAAATCCTAAAATTAAATCTAAATTAAATACGGGGAACAGAATAAGGTATCGGGAACCCTAAATACTAAAAATTAAGAAAATAAATGCTAAATTAAATTAAAAATCAAAATTAAATTCTAATTAACTTAACTTGAAAAATAAAGAAAACTAGAACTAAAACGGAGGTCGTTTGAATGTAAAACGAAAAGAAACGGTAAAACGTACCCGGTAAAAACGGGTCTAAAACTGAAATTTAAGAAAAATTAAGCCTACACTAAATTTTATATTTTTCCTAGACACTAAATGACAAAAGAAAATTTTGTAAAAAAGAAAAATATTTTTTTATTAATTTTTGGATTTTTTATGAATTTTTAAAGATTAAAAACTAATTAAAACTAAGAAAATAGAAAAAGACAAAAAATAAAGTTATAAAAATTCTAGAAAAATTACATAAAATAAAGAAAAAGTTAACAATTCTAAAAATATAAAAATGCCCAAATTTTACTGTTTTTATAAAAAGTAATTAAAC
>BQNB010073395.1:0-32131 GCA_026074375.1 Tanacetum coccineum
TATGAACATTGATATTATCCTAGATAAAGGTCTAAACAACCTGAGCTTAAACGATCTAAGGAATCTTTAGGTTTCCACAAGATGCTTAGTTACCTAAGATAAACATGCTAAAAAGGTCAACACAATGGTTGAGTGAAATTCATAGGTTTATGTTAAACAGTTTGAATACAAGTCGTTGGGAATTAAAGGGCTTCTACAAGTTTATACTGCTGGAAGGACTTAGTGCTGCTATTGAAGATTGAAGAATATAAACTAAGTCATTAGTACTGCCAATTGTAGTATTAGTACTGCTGGTTACAGTTAGTACTGCCAGTACTAAAAGATAGTCACTTAGTACTGCTAGCTTTGTATTAGTACTGTTAGTATAGAATGATTAGTACTGCTTAAGTGATATGCATGAGATATATTAGGAATAGATATGCATGATCACTTAACGCGTTTTGTAAGCTCATTAGGGTTTCCTTGGTGTATAAAAGGAACCTTACGGCACTAGTTAAATATACAAGTTTCAAAAATATTAATAGTTAGTAATCTGTAACCTAGCAGATTAATAGTAATCAAAGTTCTGTTTTATTCATTGTTCTTCTTAGCAATATAAGTTAGTTTCCACATAGCTTATATTGTTCATAGTCATTGTTTCTCTTGTAGTTAGTTTGGATCTATCCAGATTGGCTACCACCCTTAACAGGCTAGAAAGATCTATTAAGTCTGGGATCTACACAAAGCTTGAATAAAAACATAGAAACTACAATCACACACATGATAACCATAAGTTTCCTATAGAAACCTACACTTGCTTTGCTTTCTTTCAACTCTATTTGTAAGGCCAAAACTTGCTTTTCTAAAGTTGACTTTTGAAAGTAAAACCCCCTTTCCATTTCTCTTATTCTGCATTTATCAGCAGTGATCTTTGTTTGATGTAAATTAACCTTTTATATCAACTTGAAAACCTCTTGTTTGTAGTACTCACTTGGTAACTCAGGATCAACCCAATAAAATGTCTTACACTTTGAACCCTACAAAAAAACAAAATAGTGAGAAATTAGACTAGCATTAACCAAATACAATAATAACCCTAATAACTTACATACCCTATAGTAATTAATGCATCCCAGAAAATGTCTCATAGGATGAGCAATTGTTTTTGCACTTTGTAGAATATCTGGTTCCTCACATTCGCAATTGGTTAGAGGTGAACCACGGCGGTAGGGTCGATTAGATAATGATGATGAATACATTTTGGGTGTGGAATCGTATGGGGTAGATTATGAAAAAGAAAACTGAATGTAACTGAGTCCTGTTCTTAGATTAGGAAATTCATTTTGGTATAAAAGTACATGGACCAAAATGGTAATTACTTAAAGTATATTGGACCACATACCAAACCTCACATACTTTACCAGAACCCCACTTCAGATCCCCCATCTCTTTGTCATCTACTAGCACTTTTCGATCATAACAAAGACATCCCTTGTCTTTTAACCACAAATGGCAAATAAGAAGAATATGTCAGTGATCAATGAAGGTATGTTGGATTTTGCCCCTTATTTAGTTGCCTTGATTGTTTATTGTTAGAATATATATTTAATATTGTATATTTTTAATATTAAAATTAGGGGTTTCTATTTTAAAAATTGATATTAGGTTTATTTTATTATTCACTTGTAATTATGGTTTTGTTTTAATTTAATTAAATTTAGGGTTTAGTTGTTATTTAAATGGGTTTTAATAAATTTATGATTAAGGTTTTCTAAATATTGTCTTTGATTCTAATATTACAGATGATATGCCTATCCTAGATGAAGTTGTCTTTAAAATAAAAAAAAGGCTATTTTGAGTTTGATCCTCTAAGGTATTTTAATGGGATAGTTTCTAGTGTTTCTGCATTCACTTATGATAGGCATATATTCCCTACATGCCTAGATTGGATTTTGTCAAAGATAACTAAAAACAAATGGGCTTTGTTCTATTGTTTACCAAACAAATCACTCAAAGAAGGTTTGAAGTTAATCCACATTGATAATGATGTCCATTCATTCTTTGCTGATGCTGAAAGCCATGGTAAAATTCACTTGTATATTGCTCATAAGAAACAGGAGTTAGGGATGTATTATTTTAGAAACATGGTTGGGTTAGAAGAGGATGCTGGCGTGCGTTGAGTTCAACTCCATTTAGCACTATGATTAAAAGGAAGTGTGGTAACACAAGTAAAGAGGGTAGAAAGAAAAAGGTCAAATCTAAAATGGTTGATGATGAGCCTTTAGTTAGAAAAAAGATTAAGACAAGTCCCAAGGGGAAGGAAAAAATGTTTGGTTGTTGTTACCAATTCCCCGACTCACCCCCAAGGAAAGTAAGGTTGTTGTTACCAATTACAAAAGAGCCATTATTCATGGAAAATCTAAAATGATTAAGGTTGAGGATGTTGGTCTTGTTCAAGAGAAAGCGGATGTGGGAAAGAAAGAGGGTGTTGGAAGAAAGGTTCAGGGAGCAACTAGGAAGGTGTGTCAACTAACTTGATGATTTTTTTCAATTCCAATTGAATATCCGTGTTGCCATTACTTACTTTAAATTGTTTTTTAAATCAAAATGCAAGTAGAGTATTTCTAATGGACAAGCATGTTTTCACATCCATGTTGGTAGTTGATTAGTTTAAGATTTTGACAACAATTTGAAATATGTAATGTGCTTGGTTTGTTGGCTTTGATGTAAAACACTTATAGGATCTAACAAGACAATTTATTAAGTATTGTAATATTTAGGGTGTATTGCTATATGTTTCCGCTTCAAGACAAATTGTTATTATTTGGATAGACCAGCAATGCTAAATGAAGCGATATTTAGGGTGTACTGCTATATGTTTCCTCTTCATCCGTCACATGAGGCTACTGCTATATGTTTTCGCTTCATTGGTCACATGAGGCTATATATCTTAGTAAATCATCATACACACTCATGTTGTTTTTATATTTAAGAAATGTAAAAGATGTCAATAATTCATCTGGGCTCATATCCTATTATTTAAGTAATTAACTACTGAAAGCCCACATAAAATAACATTACACAAGTTGATAAGTACAAGTTGATAAGTATAAGTTTATACCATTACACAAGTACACAACTTCTAATTACCACTATAACCAAGCACACAACTTCTATTTACCACTTTGTAAACTTGTAAAGAATATAAGTACAAGTTCATAAGATTACACAAGTACATAAACAACTATGGCTGATTTTTCAGTATCATCAAACTCTTGTTCAAACCCTATTTATGGTTATTTTGCTAGGTATGGAACCATCTTTTGTTTATACATTGTTACTTTCTTTATACATTGTTAATTTGTTTATAAGTTCATCTATATTTTCTTACAGGACAAACGAATTACCTAAAAATTATTGTGTGTTTGAAGTTAAGTATGATGGTGTTTTCATGCAATACCCTTTAAGGTATGAACATGGCAAGAACTTAACTCTAAAGGTAGCTAAGTCAAACAGGATGATTTTCTCAAAAATGCTAGATATGTTGTCCTACAAACTAGAATGTGAGATTTGGGAAATCTTTTACTGTTCTCCTAGATGTAGCCTAGAAGAAGGTTTAACCATTGTTGAAGGTGATTTTTACATGAACAAAATGTATGATATTGCTGAAAAGTATGGCTTAATTAACTTGTATATTGCTTATATTCCTATAAACTTAGCAGAATATTATTATAAAAATTTGAGTGTCGATACGTCTGATGAAGTGGTCAAGTCTAAACTAAAAAGTCATGAAAAAAGGAAGCTAGAAGCTTGTTCTATGTCACCTTAGGAGTTTGTTGAATGGGCAGAACAACAAGCTGGTACACCATACCTAAGGACACCCCCATTAAAGCCCAGAAGAAAAGGCATTGAATTCCCATGTAAGAATCTGTTTGGGTATTTTTTTTTGCATTGTGATAGTGTAGCTGGTGAGTTTGTATTGAATGATGACTGGAATTATGAAGGCTTGAGTGTAGATGGTTACATTGATGTAGTAGGTTCTAGTCAATGCTCTGATTTGGTCCATGAAAGGGTTGGTTACAATGGTCATTCACTTCCAAACATGGATAAAGAATGTTTTTTAAACGATGTTGTATTGGATGCTGTTGTCCTTGAGAAGAAGTGTAGAAGTAAGGTTAGTGTTACTAGAAAGAGAAGGTCTTGGAAAAAGAGTTTAAGGAAAGGTCATGGGAAAAAAGTTAGACGTGGAGCCAAAAATCAAAGGTGTGGTAGTTTGAGTGGGTTGAATGTGCAGGCGGGTGATGATGATCAACAAGTCACGACACAAGAAGAAAAAACAGCTGGAGATGATGATCCACAAGTCAATAACAAGGTTAGCGTTCATGTTTAAGCACATCTTCCCTTATAACTATATCTATGTTTGAGCAAAAACTTTTGATTAAGCTCATCTTTTGTAGTTGAGATGGTTTGTGCACAAACTATATATTAAGCACAACTTTGTCACGTTATGTATGTTGTGCACAAAATTACCATCAAGTTAGTGTTGTATGAACTTATGAGTATCTTTGTACTCTGAATTACTAAGCACATCTTTTGTAACTATATCTATTACGATGTGCATTGTTATAGTAGTATGACCCTATAAAGTAAGTGAAATTTGGTTAACTGATATCACCAATCAAATTAGTGTAAAATGCATAAATCCAACATGAAAGTTTAACCGATAGTTGTTGAAAGTACCAAATAACAAACTAACGACCCAACTAGTTTAAGATGTCATTTGGAGTTAGCCAATACGACAAACCATTTATGAGTTGATTGGTTGACTCAGGATTATGCCGATACATAAAGTACTAACCCATGTTGTCCTGTTGCGGGTAATACATATCTTCCATATAATTTGCCACGTGTTGTGGCTCATACATCTCGCACGGCTGATAGACATCATGATTTGCCTCATGTTGTGACTCGTTCCTGTAGTTGTTTCCTTGACTAGATGATTCATGCTCTGTAGATCTCAGTTTCTTTCTAACCATGTTTTGTACATTACAACGCAATTATACATTAGTAAAATACTTGTACATTACAAGCATTTCGGTTGTGTCCCTTTACAACACACCACACTTCCACACCTTTGCTATTAAAAATAAATAAATTTAGAGTATAATACCTACCTGTATTTTAGGTAACGGTACATTACAAGAATTTTGGTTGTGTCCCTTGACACCACATCTTCCACACTTACTAATTACCGGCCCCTCCCCTTATGATCGGATGCGATCTTTGTTTTTTGGTCTACCAGACAGTTTCTTATCCATAACAGGTGGCAATACTAGTTGGATGTCATCTGGAATAGCAAAGTTATAAACATCTTTCACAGGAAAAAATAATCCTTCGTATGTACCCTTAAGTGTTTTATTTAAAAACTAAGGTTTTGCCAACATGTTAACAGAAGTTAAACGCTCAATTCTTCCCACTGTACAAACGTGACCACATGGTAAACCCGATAACTGCCATCTGCCACACGTACATTCACCTTTTTCCAAATAAATAGTATGTATTCTATGGTTGTCCCGGACCTCATAAATTTTGTTCCTTAGAATTTCCTTAACACTCCAATTTGCGCTCTTTAAGGTTCAGTACTTTATTTTGACAGTTGCCCATGGTGTGAGTTCTTCATCTGGTGCATCTAACATTTAAAGTAGTATAACATAGTTAGTTAAAAAAATGTTTAATAATAATTTTTAACAAATGAAAAAAATATGATTAATTACTACCTTCATATTTCTGTCGATGCTCATAATACCAATTTTGAAGAAGCTCTCTAAACCATTACATAAGGGAGGTTATTGTAATTTTCCGCACATCTTTTGTTAAGGCATTTACTGATTCAACGTTGTTTGATGTCATATAGTTGTATCTATTTGCAGGACACTTTGCCCTAGACCATTTTTCAACTCCTGCATCAACTAGTTTTTGGTGTGCATCAGGTCGTACACCCTGGATATCAGACATTAGTTTTTCAAAATCCTCAGGCGTGTACGCTTTGTATGTATTCCAGTATAACTCCTTAAACTTATCAATTTGCATACCATAATTCATCATCAAATGACGACAACAATAACCATAAAACAAATTTGGAAACACAGTGTTACATGCATGGGTGATTGCATAATGTCTGTCTAATATTATTGCTAAATTTGGTACTTCACCTATGCAATCTTTCAACTTTCTCAAAAACCATGTCCAAGACTCACCACTCTCACCTTGCGAGACACCAGTGGCAATAGGTATAATGTGATTGTTTCCATCAATGGCAACTGCAACAAGATTTGGTCCTAAGTAAGTCCCTTTCAAATGTGTGGCATCGATTATGATCAACGGCCTCATATAGCATAAGAAACTCTTAATCTATTACAACGTAAACGTTTACAAGTCAGTTATGATGTAATACCTTTAGTGGGTAAAATTTAAACACATTATTAAACTTTTGGAAGTTTATATAGATTGCAGCTTATTGTTGATAATTGGGCAACTTTGTCATACAACAGGGCAACTAAGCAACCTATCGTTTTGGGTAACAATTGACTTTTTTTCAAACATAACTTTGGGGAGTATATTTGTAATATTTTTAAAAACAACTTTTATTTCATCCATAACCGATCAAAGAAGAAAACACATACAATGTTTATTCTACCAGAAACATAAAGTCTTAACTTTGTTGCTTGTATTTTGTAATAACTATTTAACTAGTAGTATTTCCCTTGTATTTAAGAGGCATTTGCTGTTTTTGTAAAAAAACTGCAAATGGTTAGTTCAGTTTAGTGTAGCAGTTTATAATATTTTTGCACTTTTGGGAAAACAAAAGGACCAAACATGAAATTAACTATTATGGTAATATGTAGTTTCATTAGCAAAATAACTAGTTATTGTATTAAGGTTATGTATGTGTTGTAAAAATGTTTTTGATATTGGCAGGCTTAATGAGGGAACTGTTTGTGAACCAGATTTTTTGCAAACTTAGTATTAACAGATAATCAGAAACTTTAGAATATGCTTACCGCAACACCAAATGTAACACCCCTCAAAAATGGGTCACAGATGAATATGTTTCCGGGAGTGTTACTTCATAATACCATTGCTTAAGTCATGAGAGAACGACCTCTAACTATGTCGTTTGAAAGGAAATCTTGAATTATTTAGACTCCAATGCACATCACATAAGCCAAGCATCTAATTCACCTGAGAAAAACATGCTTAAAAAGTGTCAACATAAGGTTGGTGAGTTCTAGGTTTGTTTAAGTATAAATGTTGAACCAAAGTTCGTAAAGTATGTATGACCGTTCCAATCCTTGTATGTTCCTCAAAAATGTATGTATAAATGTTGGAAATCAAATAGTTGTAAAGTATGCATGACCATTTTAATCCCCAAATAGTCACAAAAACATATGTATGAATGTTATAAACCAAAGAGTAGTAAAGTATGCATGACCATTTCAATCCCTAAATAGTCACAAAAATATATGTATGAATATTATAAACCAAAGAGTTGTAAAGTATGCATGACCATTTCAATCCCCAAATAGTCACAAAAACGTATGTATAGTTGGACCCCCATTGTTCAAAGCATGTATTGCCACTTTAATCAAGGCAACATAAATATTCCTGTGTGTATAAAACAATTATTACGATTACTCTAAGTTCATGAAGCTGCTGCGTAGACTCATATATATGCCACTTTATTCAAGGCACCATAATGATTCATGTTCGTGTAAATGTTGTGCTCCAACATGCTATAACGTTCGTTTGCCCGGTGATAGCTAATCACCTAACGGGGCTGTCACACCCGAATAGATCTATTTCATAACATTCGCGCTCACCCTCCAGGTAATTCACAATTCAATCCGCTTAAGCTAATCCATAATCATTTGGGTAAAAGTAAAGTAATGTCCTTGTTTTAAAAAATAAGTGAAACAAGCAATGTATTTCGTCCTAAAATAAGTAATTGAGTATGCAGACCAGTTTGTAAAAATGAATTGTAAATGCACATGTAAAAAATTCAAATCAATCACGTAAATGAATTTGGTAACAAGCATGTCTTCACCCCAAAAGTTGTAACGTATATGTAAAACAAGTAAAACGTGGGGCTATAAACTCACCTCGAGTGAATGAATAACAACGTATATCACAGAATAGAAAATGCGCCACTAAAACGCCCGAATGCAACCTAATTCATTATAGGTCGTATGAGTACTAAGCACTTTGATTAACTAATACCATATATAATTCTACATAGCTACATCACCATCTAGTTGCGTTTGTGAAATAACATTTGAATCGCATTTGATAATTAATAATCGTGTAATTGTACTCGTATAATCGAATAAATAGTTCAATCGCCCTTGTAGAATAATATTTATAAAGTTTAAGACATGTATAAATATTATGTAAGTGATTCTAAAATGTTTCGCAAAAATTTATATTAAAAACGAACCAACACTATTCACGTCAGAAAATAGTGCACAAGTATAAAATAGTGCGTATCTTTCTCGTTTTAAGCCTGTTTGGTATGTTTCTTACGTCCACGCTTTTGTATTAAGACGATGTATCAAAATATTACATTTTCATATTTGAAGTCCCCTGGTGAACAGTGATTTTTACTGTTCATGGACTTTTATAAATTTATTTTATAAATTTAGTTATCGTAAACTCGTAAACGTCTTATTTTATTTATTTTAACTCCGATTTTAGTGATTCTTTCGAGCATGTCTTCGTAATTAAAAGTTCTATCAAATGAATGATGTTTTCAAAATATATATATATATATATATCTGATGTGAATAGTAACTTTTATAAAAGTATTTATTATCGTAAATTTGCGTAATTCATAACTCCTTTGTTATTGATCATAATGTGACACCCCGTAAGAATTTAGATTTCCCTTTTCGTTAAGTAAAAGTTATGTACTACAGGTTTTCGAATTTCACCGTTAATATCAACGATAATTCATTTTATGATCGTCATGCACTACTCCTTGTCATGAAAAGTTTAATTAGCACGCGAATATCACCATTATTGCCCCTGTGTCTAAAATGATATTTTAGAGCGTGTAACGATAAAAACCATACTTATTTCACATTTATGTAACGAGGGCATTTACCTGTAGCACTTTATAAAATCATCTACGTTCAACTTAATAACCATGAAAACCTTTAATTGAATTCAAAAGAAATATACATAAATGAATACATAAACCAATATATTATAATAATAAAACATCCATCATTATAGACTCTTACACATTACCCTACTTACTTTCTTAATTTTAAAACTCCTATCACATGATACGTCTTAAAACATCTGACACAATTTGAAATGGAAAAGATAAGAAATAGTAGGGATTCTCTAATAGTATTAGGAAAAGACAATGATGACTAACAGTATTAGAATTATCGCTATGGTGCAATAGTGTGTAGTACCATTTCACATACAACATCTCAGTAGCCAAGTGAGAATTTTATGTATAAGTAAGACCCATTCATGCACACTTTTAGTATAACAAAAACTTTGAAAACAAGAAGTAAGCAATACGGTCCGAGTTCGAGTTTCGTCGAGGTCAAGAGCCAAAGGGGCATCGAGATAAAAGGAGTAGCAACCAAGTGTGGTTCAAGCTTCTTACCACCATCACCTTCCTCATCGAATAGAGAGCTTGAACCACGGTGAGTCACCTCTTAGTTTAACTATGTCATTATCCTTGTAGCCTAGCATTCGACCAAAACAAAAGCACGTCTAGTCTTGGCTAAATAAACAAAAGCCTCGACCTTGCTTGGCTAGTACACGACATATAACCCATACGCGGTTCGCACGTACATACGCATGCAAAGATTTTGGTTGTGTCACACATAAAATAACGACGCATATTCAAGCTAGTAAACAACATATCATGCGTGTAAAACTAATAATGAACCAATGTCTATATAACAAACGTTAAACAAATAGAAACTTGACTTATAAAATGTTGGCTCACTAGGGTCGATTAGACGCTAGGGTATACGCGAGTTGCATAGAGTTTTTCTTATGGTGTGAACTCGGCATGATTACTTAGGCGTGACAAGGTGGCATGTGACAAACCACGTTGAGCCGTGGCTCACTGTTGGAATGTCGCAGCTTCTAAAGAAACCAAGCAAGGCATGCTTGTCTGCCGCAGCAAGACCCCATCGTAGTTAGCACTCGGTTATAATGTAGGACGCACCACTTTGCATGCAAGCAAGCCACAGTGGGATGCAGCCGCTATCGCAGCCTTTAGGCCTGCAAAGAACATGTCCACGACCTTGTGTCTCGACATTGTTTACCTCAGGGCTGTGCATTTTGGCCGGACCATGTAAGTTTAATAGAAAGGAGTTAACGAAACATATAATAGGGTGTACTCCATGGGAAAAGGGGGACGATAACAGTAGGTTACTAACCCCACTGTCGGTTGGCAGAAAACAAAGGAAAGGGAGCAGACCATGGGGTCGGTACATGTATATACAAGAAGCAATAATGCATGAAATTTTTCCCCATTATAAAAACTTGTACATAGAGAAGTGTTGAAACGTGCATGATTTGGGCTCTCGTGTCGCTCTATCCAAGACCCAAATGGGTTAACAAACTCGTTAATGAAACAAGACCATTTCGATGGGTAGAAAGTTTTATACGACATTTTTTTTTGAAGTAATAACAACAAAACCGAGTTTTAAACGAGTAAATGAACCTAACGCGGCCTATATAATTTATTTGATACTAAAAATATTTAAAAACTTATTCGGGCTTTTGAGCGTAAAAGCTATTAGATTTAAAGTGAAAATTTAGAATATAAACAACGAAATATTGGATATAAAGACTATTTTGAAAAGTTAAGGGGTTAAAAGTGCTAATGTGAAGATTTAAGGGTTGAATGTGTAAATTACTAGACTTAGAAAACAGAGGGACAAAACTTGCTATTTTTAAAACTTAAGAGTATTAAATGTGAATAAACAATTTCTATAAAGTATTTAAACGAGTCAAACGGACCGTGATGTATAATGCTACAAATTAATTAACAACGACGGTATAAATAAACAGACGTGATAAGGAAATATATAGACTTAGTAACTTACAACTAATACTTGTATTTTCCTAAGATATAAATCGCATGAACTTATAAATATAAATTATGACGCATGATTTTAGCAAGTTATGTATAAGTGTAAAGTCGTGTATCATCTCATAGAGCCAACGGTTTAATCAACATCTTTGAGAACATAAAACGTTATCTCATGAACAACAATGCCCATTGATGACCCATTTGCATAATTCATTTCATACATTAAATTTTTAGAATGTAAACTCAGATTGGTCATAATTACTTAGGTGTTCGACCAAGTTACTATTCAACGTACATTGATTCATTACCAATTCCGGACGATTAATCGACAAGGTGAGTTTCCATAGCCCCTACTTTACTGTTTTAAATCAACTTTTGGGGTGAGAACATTGCTTATTTTTAACAGTTGAACACAAGTACATTATTTGATTTACTATTGGGTCTAAGTCCCTATTCAACCCAACTTGCTATATTGCCCAATTTATCATGAACCGTTAATTACTCGTAAGCGCGAATGTTATGGATAGATCTATCGGGATTGACATCCCTGTTTGTCTTGGACTGACATTAGTCAAGCAAACACAGTTTCATTTGAGTCAGTTACGGATGTTGCGGGTTGAACATCTGCACGGGCTTATCTACGATGGTACATGTTAACGCTTCGGTGTCATGAGCTTAGACTATAGTAAATACTTTTCATTGTGATATATAGGATTACTATATTTCATGCTATGGTTATAAATCTTGTGGTTCATCACTCTTATCAAATAACCAAACCTATGAACTCACCAACTTTATGTTGACACTTTAGCAATGTTTTTCTCAGGTGTTCTATCCTACGGAATATAAGGAGTCTGCATTGGTATATTGGCATGTAGAGGTCTACCTCTCGTATCAAGTCCTCTTCACGCCATGAAGTCACCATCCCAAATCCAGTCTTCCGCTGCAGTGAAATTTGGGGGTGTGACAGATTGGTATCAGAGCACTTGGTTATAGAGAACTAGGTTGCATTAGTAACTCTAGACTATAACTGGCTCTTAAGGACATAACAGAATAGCATACGCACTATCTATTACTATTTACGCCCCAAGTCAACAACTGCTTGGCACGATATCATTAAATAACTAAATTACCACTGTCTGCCATGGAAAACATGGTTCACTAGGATACACCTTATCATTCACCATCGTGGAATAACATATCCTATGGACTACGCATTTGTATCATCCTAACGCAAAGAAACTACCATGACTCACCAAATAATTAGCCTTATAACCAACATTACACTACAAAGAGTCACTTACATAATATTATGGATTTTATCAGTAATTACATCCTTACTATCTCATTTTATGAGAGTTACCTACATAAACACTTCAGGTACCTTGCTAATCACCCACTCTCTACTTCACTCCGCGAGGATTCCTATTAGCGACCTTTGTGAAATACATATACTACTATCTACTATGCCAGTATATACTTAAAAGTATTTCAATGTATACAAAAATCTACTAAAAAGCATGCATCGCTTGAATACACCAATAATTGATGAATGTCACGTCGTTAGGAAGCATGATCAACAAGTTCATAATGGGAAGAAATTAAAATATGCTTGGTAAAAGTAAGAGACAATAATCACAAATAACAGCCGAGACTACAGAAAGAAACTGATGGTATGAAGGTTTACATCAGCTCCTGAGTCAAGAACAATATTAACTCTACAAATATGTATCTATTGTCCGGAATCCTACCACACTTTCCAGTCACCGACTTAGGATAAGGATGCGACTAATAACTGTGGATGACCTTCCCAAAAAGAACAAGAAACATATCAATGCTTAAATCCAACACTCCTAGACATACCCTCTAGAAATCCCTACCCTAGACTAGGGCACATGACCATTCAAAGCATACAGTGAATCTTATCTCAAAAATAGATGGCACCCATAAGGTAATCTCTACCCTTAATATGGAATATAAGAATTATAAACTCCATTCTGTCGTATGCAGTGTTTATTCGAGAAATGTCTCAATCACTTTCCAGCGACATGCCTGATAACTCCCCAGAACAGGAAACCACCATGAAACACTCCATTTCGAGAAGACTTGACTCGCCAACCCCTCAAGCAACCCAACTACCTGGACTAAAATTAACTTTGACCCCTGCTGCAGGGTGTGAACTCTCCCAATAAATAAATAACCACAGTGTTCCTACACTAATCTCACAAATACATGGACCCTCTTGAAAGAGAAGTAGATCACCATCATTGCCATTTTACCCAGATGCCACTACCTTCTCTAACGGTAAACCAGCATTTGAGACATCAGAACTCAACCCAGAAGATGTGACGGCCAGACTAGAGGACATAGAGGTGGAAATTGACACTCTTCATGCAGACACCGAAGACAAAGAGCTTCTAATATCCGAATTGCAGGATTCTCTCGCAGCTGCAGAGAATGAGATCGCGTTATTGCAGATAAGAGTAGCTGAGGCCGAGGACAAATGCGCTGAGGATCATGATCAGATTCAGACAATTTTAGCCCATCTAGTCCTATAACCAAAATAGCTAGACTCGCTATAACATTGTCTCCCAGTTTACGAAGAGACACCTAAGCAGAGAAATTGATGAAAACTCGTACTTTACTTTTGTAAAATAATAAATAAAGTATCAATTCTGTCCTAAAATCTTTCTGAGTGCATTTACCCAGTATAGGAGAAACCATACATTTGATATTTTTATGAAGAACATCTTAATACACCAATGAAACGACGCTATTGAAAATACCGCTCAGTGCAAAACAAGTATAACCATTGCCCAACAAATGGAGAACACAATCATGTGCTCAGGAAGCGGAGACAGGGAACCATTTCCGACGAACACTATGAAACTTGAAGGATCATTTTGAAAGACCCACGCATCATGTTTTAGATGAGAAACAGTAAACCCCACCAAATTCAATTCTTTCTCTACTCGACATTTTGTCAGTCCGAAATTCTTTTCAATCAATAAACGCCTTTTCTACGAAAATGGAAATACAAAATGCTTCTAAAATTTATCAAGTAATAACATTGGATCATACCAAGACGCGGAATGAGATACCTACCAATGTAAGATATACATGGTTATAACGGGAACGATAGAGCAATAAAATACCAAACACGAAATCTTATTCAAATAAATCCATAATACTTCTGTTCATAATACAGTAAGATACAAAGCATAGGAAATATGACAAAGATGTAAAACGCTAAAATAACAGTTACATCGCCGCGTGAGAAGAAACACATCGGGTAGACAAGCAAAATGAGCGATATGACGATTATGATCATGACGGGAGTGAAGATCTCAATTGGAAATCCCATGATGTTTGGTATCCGGTAACTTCGAGGAAGGAGGTGAAAGATTGGGTGTTGTAAAGTTTGTAATAATTTGAAATGAGGAGTGGGTAAGGTTTAAAATTTGAAATTTGAAAATATAGGGAATGGGCGGCTAAGTGTGTGGGAGTTTGTGAGAAAAATTGATTAACATATTCATGATGGGATATAGTCATGACCAGCAAAGGCAATTACGATCAAACCCTGAAACTTACAACAAAAGTACTTATTCGGAATAACTTATACGCAGAGATTATAATTTTACATACACGTCCATATATGAAGCAATGTACACGTGGTAAGATGAACACATAAAGTGAACATGAACTTTCGGAGGACCACGTGTATGGTAGAAAGTGGCGAAGAAATAATAAACCACAAATTGAAATATAACATAACATCATTCATCTGATGCATGGGAGGCGCAACAATTTGTATACACTACGGGTCTTAGTACCGATTATGCTTACAATCACAAACAGATAACTAAAGGAAAAAGGGGATGTCAATGTAAACCTAAGGTATACATAGCCTGATCAACTATGTATAAGTTAGGTCGACAAGGATATGCTCAATAGTATTCAACGTAATAACAAAAGTTTGAACGCATACACTTTTTACTCATTCACTTTTTACTCATTCATCACATTAAAGACAATACTCAAAGCAACTATGAAAGACTGTGATTCATCAAAGATACATCATGAGGATTCAATCCTACATCAACGAAACAAAGTTAAAGATGAAATGTCCGGTGATTTTTCCTGGAGGATTCAGAATAAGATTAATTAAAATGCCCAAGAACACAACCGTAATACAACCCGCTCGCCTACTGACGAAAGCTACTTTTTCCAAAAAACTTCCACGCCAATCGCCACAATGACTAGTGGCATAATAAGCCCTAGTATTACAATGATGTACTGGTGATCCTCTTCTCGTGGAACACTCGCCAAATAACTACCAACCACCACAACAAACACAACCGCGATCAGGGGAACGAGATACGACATTTTAACCAAAGGGAGGATGAAAAATTTAAAACTTATCCTATGTTTTGACAAATGTGAGAAAACGACAAATTATATATAGAGTGGAGATAACGGTTCGCCACATTTCTAGCCATTAGAGCCCCACTTGCTACTTTCCTCTTTTTCTTAACCCACACCGCGAATACGACAACTTGAATTCAGGACGAAAGTTTTCGACTTGGAAGGACTGCGATTCCCCATAAAATTTAAATCTCACTTCAAACCCTTAAGGTAAAATTAATCCCTGAAAAATTTTCAAATTGCTATTTAATCTCATAAAATAATCATTTCGGGAATAAAAAAAATAAAAATAAAAAGTTTACAAATTGATAACACTATCCCTAAACCACTTTATGATACTGTAGAGGGACAATAATCATGTTCACTCAATTATTCAATTCAGAATTATCACGCAAACACTTTATAATACTGTGTGGAGACAGTAGCCATAATCACTCAATTGTTCCATTCAAAATGTATACTCAAGCACTTTATAATATTATGGTAAGACAATAGTCGCGAAACAATTTTATATTTTTTGGAGATACTGAGATACTACATAGAGCAAATGCATCCATTGGAACTTACTAGATCACTAACCTAATAACCGTTGGGTTGCAAAGGTGGAAATACAAGTACATAGTTTAAGACAACAATGTTTTATTCAAGGCAGTACAACAACATGGTTACAACAGTTCTCAAATCGTTAATCCGATGACTCGTACTCTGAGTCATATCTCACTACCCCAAATTCTAGAAAGATGCAGCTTGCGATCCTTTTCAGAACTTTCTTTTAAGAGAGTGCAAATCAAAGCACGGCTCTCTTGAGAAATGTCATTGCATTTCTCATAGGCTTTTCTAAGATCTTCTCTGACAGCGCATGAATCTTCAAACCGAAAGGCTAATTCCAAAAGCGCATTCTGACGACCCTTATCTTCGTTAATTAATTTTTGCACCAAGGCTTCGACTTCGGAGTCGGTATGAGGAAGCGAACATGCCATTTGAAATATTTGGTAGTGAGATTTAAGTTTGAAGGTTTGAGAGAAGTAAGGTGGTATTTATAAGACAAAAAGGGGGAAAGGAAATAATTTAAGGCTTTATTATTTACTTCAGCGGACATATCCTCAACATTTTGTCGTGTTAGTGACGAGACATTCATTTAGGGATACGCGAGGACCAGTTCAAGATCAAAATACCCTCACTTGATCGCAAATCCACAATCTCCTACAACGTCTTGATTTCGGGATGAAATCTTCTAACCTGGGGAGGCTGTGGCACCCCGTAAGAAATCAGATTTCTCTTTTCGTTAAGTAAAAGTTATGTACTGCAAGTTTGCAAATTTTACCGTTAATCTCAACGATAAGTCATTTTATGATCGTCAAGCATTACTCCTCGTCATGAAAAGTTTAATTAGCACGCGAATATCACCGTTATTACTCTTGTGTCTAAAAGGATATTTTAGAACGTGTAACGATAAAAACCATACTTATGTCACATTTGTGAAACGAAGCCAGTTACTCGTATCATTTTACGAAACCATCTACACTCAATAACAGTGACTAAATTCAAAAAAAAAGAAAAAAAAGAAAAGAGACATGACAACTATACATCATTATAAACTATTACATATTACCCCACTAGTTCTTATTACTCTTCAAATCTTACAAAATGGATACGTCTCATCACCTGGCATTTCCTCTCATTCACATGTAACACTAATTGGTTCAAATAATCAAATGAGGTCAAAGATAGTAGGCACCCATGGGTTCAATGATGGCAAATAGTTTTATAAAACACCATCATGACTAGATTCCCTAATAGTAAACATCAATAATGCCAATTCTCAAGAAAATGGAAAAGTTTCAGGAAACGATTGATAAATTGAGTATAAATGAGGCCATACATGCACACTCTTAACATATTAAAGCTTTAAAAACAAGAAGTAAATAATAAGGTTCGAGTCTAAGATTCACAAGTCTAGAGACGTCGGGTTTCAAAAGAAGTAGTAACCAAGAGTGGTTCGAGCCCTCAACACCATCACTTTCCTCGTCGTTGGCAAACTTGGACCTCGATAAGTCATCCTCGTAGTTTAACATTAATATGTCATTCACCATGTAGTTTAACGAAGCCTCGGTTTTTCATGACCTATACACAACCTATAACCCATGTGTGACTAATAAGTACGTACGCATGCAAGGACTCTGGTCGTGGCACGCATAAAATAACGACGTGTAGTAAATTTTGTAAACAACGTAGCATGTGTAAAAACAAATAAACGACCCAAGGGAAATTTACATTAACCTTAAACACGTATATGATATGCTACGATGGCTCACTAGGGACTAACAAGAGCTAGGCTTACGCGTGAATTGATTTCTTATGTGGTGACCTCGACCCGTATCAGGGGCGTGACCATGTAACCCAAGACGAGCCACATCGAGTCATTTCTCGTTGTTGGTGCGTTACAGACTCTGTAAAATGAGCACATCGTGCTCGTACTAAGACCCCTTTACGCTAGACAAATGATTACCACCTGAGACACACCCAATGCGTGCCAACAGCCACCACAAGCCGCCGCTTGTCGCGGCTATTGCGCTGCAAATAGGCGTGGCCACAACAACCGCTGTTGGGCCTGCTCAGGCGCGCCCATCGTCCGTATATCCCAACATTTAAAGACCTCGTAACCTAGTATTCAATTAGGGCACCTTGTGGGATTAATGGAAGAACTAGATATATATATATATATATATATATTTAGTGAGTTAGGAAGGACAGGAAACCACAACAGTGGTGATAAAACCCACTGTTGGGACGCCTAGCAGAAAAACAGAAAATGAAAGAGTGTAGGCCATGTGGGTTTGTGGTAATATATAAAAATGATGCATGTGATACTTTCTACCACTTGCCTATAAACTACTTCATTTTTAGACATAGAAGAGTATAAATACTTGCATGTGATTTACCTTATAAAAGTTAGACAAAATATATTAAAACATGCATGTTGCCGTGTCTTTTTTTGGGTCGGTCCAGGCCGAGACCCAAAGGGTGGGTAAACTAGTAACGAAACTATACCAATTCGAGAATGTAGAAGAGTCATAAATAACGATTTTCGATGAGCTAAGAATGATAACGACCAATTTAAATTATAAACGTATGAATGAATTTAACACGATTTTTATTTAAATTCTTTGATACTAAAAATATTTTTAAAGTCTATTTGGGTTTTAAACATGAAAGTTATAAGAGTAAACCAATTTAAAATATAAAAGTTACATATATTATATATAAAATAATATTTGGAAAGTCGAGGGATTAAAAAAATGATCACATTAAAGTTTAAAAGGTTAATTTGGTAATTTACTTAATTTAGAAAATAGAGGGACTAAAATCCGCTATTTTGAAACTTAAGGGTATTAGTTGTAAATTAATAATCTTTAATAATTAATTTAACGAGTCAAACGAACCGTGATATATAAAACCGATGATTGCGCAAATTAATTAACGGCTACGATGTAAATAAATAAACGCGATAATAAAAACTTAGTAACTTACAAATAATGTTTATATTTTTCTTTAGATGTAAATCACATGGACTTGTAAATATAAGTTACGACGCGTAATAGTATAAATTCCTGTATAGATACTTATAGTTGTAAAGTCGTCCCTGGAGCCAAATCAACACTTGAAAACGTAAAACGTTAACTCATAAACGACAATGCCCTTTTATGACCCATTTGCATAATTCATTTTATACATTAAGTTTAGAATGTAAACTCAGACTTTGTCATAATTACTTAGGTGTTTGACTGAGTCACTATTTGACGTACATTGATCCATTATCAATTCCAGACGATTAACCGACAAGGTGAGTTTTCATAGCCCCTACTTTACTGTTTTAAATCATCTTTTGGGGTGAGAACATTGCTTATTTTTAACAAGTTGAACACAAGTACATTTATTGATTTACTATTGGGTCTAAGTCCCTATTCAACCCAACTTGCTATATTGCCCAATTTATCATGAACCGTTAATTACTCGTAAGCGCGAATGTTATGGATAGATCTATCGGGATTGACATCCCTGTTTGTCTTGGACTGACATTAGTCAAGCAAACACAGTTTCATTTGAGTCAGTTACGGATGTCGCGGGTTGAACATCTGCATGGGCCTACCTATGATGGTACACGTTAACGCTTCGGTGTCATGAGCTTAGACAATAGTAAATACTTTTCATTGTGATATATATGATTACTATATTTCAGGCTATGGTTATAAATCTTGTGGTTCATCGCTATTATCAAACAACAAAACCTATGAACTCACCAACTTTATGTTGACACTTTAGCAATGTTTTCTCAGGTGTTCTAGCTTACGGAATATAAGGAGTCTGCATTGGTATATTGGCATGTAGAGGTCTATCTCTCGTATCAAGTCCTCTTCACGCCATGAAGTCACAATCCCAGATCCAGTCTTCCGCTGCAGTGAAATTTGGGGGTGTGACATTTAGCGAGTTCGTTACCTAACTATGGAAATTTTGGTAAGTTCATGGCCTATCTATGGATTTAACCCGACATAAAAATATGATAAATAATGAAGTCCAATTCTAACAAAAGCTCATGGTGTACTTACTTGTCCCTCTTAGACCAACCAGAGTGGGCGTGAGTGCTCACCGGGTGAGGATCACCTCACGCGTGACTCCCAATTCAAAAACACCTCAACTCATACGTGAATTGGCAAAAAAGGCATGACAGGTGACCGACTCACCTTTGATGAGTTTGAAAATTTTGTGAGCCCCATGTGTATTCTTACCGTTATGTATATAAAAAATCTCACTACCTTATTTTTTACTTATAAATACCCATTTAACTTCACCATTTTTATGCATAACTTCACCATTTTATACTCTCATACTCTTAACACTTTTACATCTCATTTTTAGTTACAAAAATGTTTCAAGAAAACACTCCCCGAACCACCAAGCTTAAACAACGAAAAACTACCCGAAGCACTCTCCCGACACACGAAGGAACGTTTATGCTTGGAAATACTCCACCATCAAACCGAAAAATGAACTTACGGTCACCATCATACTATGTTAACTAACCTTACCCAAACCAACCATACCGGAACCCATGCCCACAACAAAACGCTTTTAGCCAATACTCACAAACAAACGCGTTTATCAAATTTTCCTCACAACCAAACACGTTCCCATTTGATAACCCAAACTACTGCTGATGCGGCGGATTGCAACACCGAAGTTTTACAATCCTCCTAGGCAAAGTACCTAATCGTTGTAGTGTAGGTTCGAATTGTATGTCACTAAGATCTAAGGGTTGAAAGAAGAGTATTTTTGTATTTTTATATTTTTTTTGAAAGCAAGTAAATCAATATGTTAAGAGATGTGAGTTTAAACTAAACTAAACTACTCCTAATTATGCAAGAAAAGTAAAATTGGCGAGAACTCGTATAGGTAATCGAACGTGCTCACTTAATCATGCAATACTCCCTAGTTGATCTATCTAACCTATTGTTTTGTCACCTCGTTAGTGTAACACTAAGTATTCCCCCAGTTCGATTGTGAATTGGTTAGAAACGCACATAAGTGATCACCTAAGTAGACAACTCTTTAAAATGTTCTTTCTACCAAATAGTTAAACAACGCCCACTAAATACTTACCTAGTTATCTTACCAAAATGGCTTCCTTTAACTAGTCACAATTCACTAGACGTCTATGCTAATGTAATATCTTATAGCTAGTTTTCTAATGCATAACGTGCACACTACTAACAAGAAACAATAAATCAAACTTCACAACTAGGTTTCATGCAATCATAAATAAACACAATTAGATTTAGCCTAACATGTTAACAAAAAGAAAAGACAAGAAATTAATCAAACAATACATACATATTATTGAATGATTAAAGATTGAATTACTCAACTTCAAACCAACATGTGAGTCTATAAGTACAAAGGCATAATAAGCCCTAGAATTCGCCTATGATAGATGCACTAAGACTCTTTAAAGTTCCACACACGAATTATGAAAACAAATTGGTTGTATTTATAGGAATTGGCTTGTGACGGCGTCACTAGGGTTTTGTGACGTTGTTACCCCGTTGAACTTGAGTTAGGGTTTTTCCATCGACCTGATCTTGACGCTGTCATAACTTCTTTGAACGCCGTCACCTTAGGTTTGTGACGCCGTCATGAACTTTGGTAAATCCGTCTCCACACACTGAACCGTCACAAATCTTAGCCAAAAATAATCTTTATGGGCACTTCTGGTGACCACTCACGATGGTGGTCGCAAAGCTGAAAAGTTGTGTTTTTGCCTTGTTTCTTCCTGAATCGAGTCCAAGTCTCGTGTATTCCATCCAAGTGCTTCCCAAATGCTAATTACACAAAAAGAAAGGATTTAATGCACAATAGAGCATATTTGCATGAATTTGGGGGTTAAATGACCCTGAAAAAGTGTATAAAATGACACCTTATCCAATATCCCTACACTTGGGATTTGCTTGTCCTCAAGCAAATGAGCTTTTTACCTAATAGATTACAAAGTAGGGGTCATTTAACTTGCTAAATAAAATTAATTTATGGCACAATCGTGTCAACCTTGTAATAAAAGCATGAAAATCATATACTAGCACCTTATATAAGTGTTTGGATTCTCTCTTATCTCGGGTGTATAATGAATTATAATAATATGAGAAACAAGAAAATTAACACTCACTACTTGTCATAGCATATAGATTACCATAAGCTTGATAAATGATCAAACCTCCACCACTTTGGTGTAAGCATCTAGGAATTACCATCAAAGAGGTCTTTTTAAGGGTTGTAATGTTAGGTTTAGGGTACGAAAAACACAGTAAGGGATAATGTGGTATATTTTTACTAGTGGCAAGTTAATCATTCACAAAATTACATGTATAACGCGTTGCTAAGCCATGACTCGACAAAACTATGGAAAACTAAAGGGGGGGAGGGGGTTGAATAGTTTTACCAATTATAATTTTGATTTCAAAATATTTAGGTTAACTATTTAGTAGATCTAGTATCAAGTAATGATTGAATGAATGGTAATAAGAAATAAATGTAAATGATATATACAACACAAATATTTATAGTAGTTTGGCTACAAGGACTCCTTCCTTGCCCTACTCTACTCCCCAAGTCACCTACTCGAGAGTTCATAATCAATATGTCCATAAGCTCCTTATATTGGCAGAGAATCCTCACAACGTTGCTTACCCTTTATTCGATACTAAGCTAAATACCGATTCCTAACACGGTAGAACCAACCCTACGTCGTTTACCCTTTATTCAGTACTAGGCTAAATATCGAGTCCTAACACGGTAGAACCAACCCTACGTCGCTTGCCCTTTATTCGGTACTAAGCTAAATACAGAGTTCTAACATAGGTAGAACCAACCTTATATCCCTTTCAACACAAAACTGAAATCCCATATTCTAACCTACTAGAACTAGCGTAAATACCCTCGACATATTACATGATTTGATTTATGAATGTGATGTATGAGATGATGATCTAAGATCAATAGATAGATCTACATGTGATGAGAGATGCTTGCGACAAGTGAATCTTGAGGCTTAATCTCGTATGCAAACTCGGTTACATCTTCTCTTATTAAGAAAATCACCAAAACTAAAAACAAGAAATGAAACTTGATCTAAGATCAGAGGTTAGGAAATGCAAGAGAGTATATGTGTGTGAATGGATGCAAAAACAAGAGAAATGACTTGGTAATTATAGCCAAATTTTGACACTGTAGCCGGGTTCCCGCGGTACCTTTTCTCAAGGGGAACCGACCAGTGTAAAGACAGAGAACCGCCTATTTATTATTCACCAGTTCTAGGCGGTTCCCTTCACAAATGGTACCGGCCAATGTATATTGATGGAGCTAACACTTACTATTGATCAATTCCTAACGAAACCCTTTACAAGAAGGTACCGTCCAGTGCTATTAAAGGGAACCGGCTATCTGACGGGTTTTTATTAAAAAATCTTCTGAAATCTTTGAGGGATTTTTTCAAGATTTGGATGATGCAATGCATGAGGTAATTTCTATTTTGTTTTAAATTACTTGTGCTATTATGAAAGTAATCCAAGTTACTCTTGTGAAAAATAAGTTTGTTTGGAAATCAAAACGTAAAGATATATTTTTTATTTAAATAAATTATTCGAGTTGATTTGTAAAAATATATAAACGACAAATTACGACATGTGTAGATTAGATTATGTGAGGTAATAATGATGGATGATGATTATGATAAGTATGACGAATGATACAAACGATGGATATAAATATGATGGATGATGTAGATGATTATTGAGTAAGAAAACTAGTGGTTTAAAACATATAAACTTTATATTCTACTTCTGATGAGTTTATGATTGTTATCGACAAAACACAGATATATCGTAAAATATAAATAAACGTTTTTACGGCTTATTTGTATTAACAAAAACTCTAACGATCGTACAAAACTCTACATCAAACTCTTTCTTTTGTTTTTTTGACTCTTTCTTGACTTAAACATAAGCAGGATGGCAACCCGTACAAAACCCGAATTAGAAGGATCAATAAACATGGAGTACATTAAGCACGCATGAGGGTAATAAATTGACTTTCTTTTCCATTTCTTCATAAAATAAGAACTACCATGAATTCTAATCGTCCCAAAACTGTATACACTAACAAATTACTCAACTTAGCAACCATGTAATCAAGCAAACAATTAACTAGGGTTAAATAATTGTGTTCACGATAATGTACTAAAATGAGTATATACAAAGGGGGCTAAGGCGATTTGGGTGTAACATTTTAGTGGGGTGTAAAGAAAATTTTCAATAATAATCCGGAATCCACTAGAAAATCACGAGAACTGCAAAAAAGATTGGCTCAAAAGGGTGTACTATGGGTATCTTACACTAAAAATGAGTGCATAGTAAGGGTGTAGGGGAGGTTATATGACCAATGAGATCATCAGAACTATAACAAACACATGCTAAAAACAAGGGTTAT
Source organism: Tanacetum coccineum (assembly GCA_026074375.1). Lineage (NCBI taxonomy): Eukaryota > Viridiplantae > Streptophyta > Magnoliopsida > Asterales > Asteraceae > Tanacetum > Tanacetum coccineum. Next base: position 24,566 of record BQNB010073395.1, read on the forward strand.
CCTAATGCCTCTTATCACTTAGTAAATCCTAATCACACGAATGTGATCTTACTAGAAGTCTCAGGATGCATCACTAAAACAAGTTATAGAATCTAATACACTATTCGTACACTCACAAGCATTAAAGATGAATGCTTTTACATTCCTAAAGATATAGTGATGAACCTTACATTTTTTGGGTGGAAATATGTTGAGTGGTAGGGTTTTTGTGCTAGTCATATAATTCATATTCATGAGACGCTTCTAAAACTACAGTTTCACCAATATATGCCATAAAAAATTTGGGCAAAAATTACCGTCCTAAACTATGTTTCGGTATATTACACATCTTTTTAAGGACAAAGAAAATGCAAATGAATGGATAGTTTCTAAGGCTTTTATTACCCTCCCTACACTTAAATCGAACATTGTCCCCAATTTTCTAAAAGTACATGAAAAACGAGAAAGGGAAAATAAATGAAAAGCAAACAAAACTAGTACTCTCCTGGTTTGCTCAATATCGAAGAAGAAACGAGATAAATTGGCTAAATTCTCATCTAAGAATCGTCCAAATGGAAATTCTAAGAGCTCACGAAATCTCCTTATCCAATATAACCTGAAATTCAAAGACAAAACAACTATACCCAGCGTAAAATCGAACCAAGATAGATCATAACAAGATGTAATTCCAGACTTAGAAACAAAACTAAAATAAAGGATAGAATACTTGTGACATGAATTCTAAATAACATACAAGAAAATTTGGATTTTAAAAATATGGAAATTATGCAAAAATAAGTTTTCAAAAATTACAAAAAACTACAGATTTGTCTTTTTGCAAGCTGACGCCGTCAGATGCAATCCCTGGTGCCGTCAGAATTTATCTGAGAGATTTCTGCGTTTTTGTTTTTTGGAAAATCCTATCTTTTGATGTCCAAATTTCTTGTAGAAATTCACAAAACATATCCGCAAGTATTTGACACAAACGAACAAAAGCAAACAAAGCATGCATATAAATCAACCACAAATCATCACACAGTCAATTTAAGTTCATAATAACCACATATAATCTTCCCTATAATTATTTGATGCAAAGTACCTTTAATCACTAATGAGACAAAGTCAAAAGCAAACTAAAGCATAATTGCATATCAAACCAATCGTGCAACGATTCACAATAAAAAACTAGCATGCAAACAATCTAAAATATAAAATCACAAGACAAATAAAGCAAGTAAATATATATGCTCGGGTTGCCTCTCGAGAAGCGTTTGTTTTTGTTCGAGTCACGAGCCTAACTCTACGCTTCTTTGACGCACACGTAAAAGGTGGGTCTTCCCTACACTTAAGGTTAAGTGTAAGTGATAGTAGCAATACATACCATTGGGGTGGAGATAAGCCACGTGAGGTGAAGGTGGTGTATGAATGGTCAAAGGTAAAAGAAGATAGAAAACCCCGTCGCTATTATGTTTTATTGATAGGATATATATAGGCAAATACATAATGAAACCCTAATGGACCTGAATCCCACAAGCGGTCTTGATGTCACACCCCGCCAAGGCGAAAACATGAGGCCTAACTTCATGGATATCATCACAACACAATGGTGTCAGCAATAGAGAATCACTATATGCAATACAAAATATAAATGACACGATATGTCGTGACAATACCGAAAACAAAATAATATTGTATTAATGAAAATGGGTCTCATCAATACAAAGACTCAACATTGTTCACAAACCTAAGGAAACAAACGCAATTCAAACAAACAAATACGCAAATGACAAATCCGGAGTTAAGCTCCAAATGTAGTCCTACAGTCTTTCTCTAGCCACTTTTATCCTCAAAAGTCTCAACATGCTTACCTGAAAATGATGCTTAAAAACGTCAACACAACGGTTGGTGAGAGTCATAGGTTTACGACACACAATCAAACTTTAAGTAAATTACTGTGATTAAGAAAAACAAAACAAAACACGGCAGCAAGACAGTTAAGCTAACTATTAAACATGTTAACATGCATGCGCTCAAAACAATCACAACTAGGATGGAACGTGTCCCCCGATCCAAATCTCAAAATCATAGGTAAGACCATTACCCGAAACCAAAATCACAAATAATAGTCATGAAGAGGAACGACATCCCTAACCCCAGACTCTTGGTACCGTATCCACACAAATCATACCCACACAAAGTAGGCGAAAACCAATCCAACATCATACGACATGCGACACATAACATATAATAGCTTCATAAAAGTCCATGCGTAACTTAAACCACATAATCACAGCAATTAAAACATTTCAAAACACATTTTGCATCATTTCCATCCCAAGAAAACATAGTAAAAATGGGACTATGAAACTCACATGAATGCTCAAATGCCGCTTCTAAAGTTTCAACACGTAACTATATAAACAAATAACCACGGTTACACGCGACCAAGCTAAAAGCTCTAGTCCATGTAACGCACATATGATGGATGTATAAGGGTGAAATTAACCATCATGGGCACCCTGACACCATGCCCAATCTTAACCAACTCATTAACACACTACACTAGTTACTTACAATTTACTCAGAATTGTAGAATTTTAGCGTGTCTTTACGTACTTAAAAATTCTACTTGATGACCTCCATAAATTATACCAAAAATCACCTATGTTCTTTCATGTGTAAATCAAATACCTTATGAATCCCAAGTGCTCATTACATGTACAACTATCCCAAATAAAATCAAACTTCAAAACTGTCCCAATTCGGAACTGATTGCACACTAAAAAGTATGACCCTAATTACCCTACTTATACTTACAATCATAAGCTATCCTTTTGGGGTTTCTTCATATACATATTGAACTTAACCTCTGTCAATTTGCTAACCCTAATTCCACTTTTAAGCTAGGGTTTAACCCTCCTAAACATGACTTAAATCTGACCCGTATTTACTGTTTTGACAACTTTTAGTGTAAACAATATTTGAATGACTTCCCAAACTCAAAACCGCTCGAGGCCGGATTTTCTGGAAAATAGACTCTTTTGGCTTATTCATAGCCTCAAGAAACGCCTCAATACTCATTACCATCATTAAGATATTAATCAAACAACATGACCCAAAATTCTGCTCAAACCTAAATCTCGTTTTAACGCAAATCTAACCTAACCAAGTGCATGCATACACCTTTAATTCATTCCTAAGCATGTCAGAATCTATTATACTAAAAGATTCAGCCCTTTAATTTAATGGGGCTGTATCTTTAAATGCTCTCAACTCAAAATCTACTTCCATTATGCAGCATTCATGGAGATGAATCTCAAGGGTTGCTGCAGTTATCCTGGCACTTACATGTTCTTCGTACCAACACATAAAAAAACACACACACACCAAACAAGAAAAACACTGCTCTTAACAAATCCAACGCCCCAGCCATACACCAAATCCAATCACCACCACCACCAGGTTCAAAGTTGGTTTAGAGATTCTTAGCAGGTATGTATTTATTTGCAATAATAGTTAACAATCTATAATAATATTAATAACCTATGATCTTTGTAGCTGCTGCTCCAGGTAAGTTTGATTGTATCTAATTATTGTTTTTTTATTTTTATAAAAGATTTATGGTGTTTGGTGTTTATGGGGTTTAATTATATTACTTTAGATTATTACCCTTTTGAGATTTTTATGTTATCTTATTTCATTTTGAAGTAAGCAGATTCTCGATTGCCGTCGTGACTGATAGCGGCGGTGACAATATTGAGGTCAGTCACTCTCAATGTGTGTTGATTTTGTTATAAGATCATGTTGAGGAGAAATGATGAATTTGAAACCCTTTATATACCTCAGCATGAGTTGAAAATATAGAGTCATAGTAATGAAATTATGGGAATTGCTTTTTAGTTGTGTCTTTATTTTCTTTAGTTTTTTTATAAGATTTTTGATTAGTAGAATGTCTTTGTTTGTGTTAGCAGAACGTGTTGATGAGTAGATAGAATTGATTCCAAGCAAAACTTAATAATATAAGTATTAGGTAACTTGGCATGGGCTCACTACTGTTCGCAGTTTGATTCGTTGCCATGATAAACTTAAACGTTTCTTTTTTGTCGTGTTCTTTCAACAGGCTCGAACAGGACTGCAGCAATAAATATATGATGATTTTGTAAGACTTGCGGGCTCTTGAATCGTAGTAAAACAAAGGATTAGAGTAAAGGGAGGAATTGTGTATAAAGGTGAATTTAAAATGTGGTGTGAATGCCTATAAACTTTGCCGAGAAGACTAAACGGCAAAAGACGACATACTAACTATTTGGCTATGGCGACTTGAAAAGTATAGGTAAAGAATTTAAAAGTCATGTTTGTGTGTGCTTATACTCTTGATTTTTTAAGCCTGTAGTAAAATTACATATTGTTTTTTCATCTAGCTTATTTTTTGTTGGAATGACACCGTTAATAGTTAATACTTTGGTGTTGTTTGCAATGTCAACGGCATTATCAGAATGGTTTTTTTTGTATTAGAGCTTAAAGTAGGTATCTCAATGGTTGAGGGTCGGAATTATGAGTTTGAACGAGCAATGTATGCATGTTATTGATGTTGTAGAAGTGTTATCATGAATGATTTTTTTAGGTAACGATTATTTGGAAAAGGAACGAGGATATGTGAAATAAGGTATAGTTCAAAATGAGGCATATATAGTAAAGTAGTGACATTTATATATAAGATATATTCTAAGAGTGGTATTGAAATTTGTTAATGAGTACATACTAATTTTAGTACATGATTTGCAGTGATATTCTTGGAGCATATGCAAGATTCCTGTGAGAGATAAGAAACGTTGCAAACGTGCGGACCAACATAAGCTATGAAGGATACAATGAGTTAACGAATCGCTGCTAAAAGAGGTCTAAGGAAGTAACTAGAAAAATGGTAACACGTGTGTGTATGCCCGAGTAAGTTAATGAAATATACAGACCGATCAATTTAACTATTTTTATTTCAGTTATTTAAGCACCCTGTTTTATAACCTTGCGGTCGTATTTTTTGCAGGTTAGTCTTGCGAACTTGGAGTGTTTGGGACAGACTAAATTTTACTTTGTATTGATTTATCGTTTTTGAAGTGGCATGGAAAGATGTGAAAAGAAATAGCAAAACATATGGTTTGATATTTGTCCTAAATGAATCACAATTTTTTTCTACAAGAACCAGTTACAACTAATTTTATGATGTTTTGTGTTCTGATGCAGGTGACTTGGTACAAGTTGAGTTTGAACTCGAGCTACTTGAGTAGACTCCTGGGTCGAGTTCGAGCATCCAAACTCTTGGTGCGTGAGGCTCGGAAACCTAATGGAGCTCATGCCAGGTTACACTTTTATCAGTTTTTATATACCTAATAAAATATGTATATGAAGCATATCGAATCGCGGTTGATATGAATACTATTTGTAGCCATGCTCTCTCAACCACATAGAAATAATATCATGCCAACAAAAACCATGGTACAAATCTGTCCGGAACATGGGAAGCGTCAAGATTGCAGCAGCTTGCAGGAGTCGAAACAGGTTTTCTTTGACTTTTCAGCAACTTATGTCGGCGTCGGCATGATATGCCCCTATTTGATTAATATATCATTGTTAGTCAGAGAAATCCTTTCTTGGGGTGTAATGGTGTCTTCTTACATGTAAATATGGTGTTCAAACCCACAGTATGTCTTAGAGTTATTTAATAACTACTTACTAAAATTCTTATACTATTTACAGACTAGGTAATATTAATCTTCGTTCCTTCTTTGCAATAGTTCTTTGTTCTAATGTACAAAGGCCATAACTCATAAAAGTTCCAATGTTTTCACGATAGGCGGCAAAGGCTAAAATAACATTTATCTATCTGTTTCTTTTGTGATATAATGTTATATATAAACTACCTTTTTTGTGCAGATTTAAGTTGCACTGAAGCCACAAATTGGTCATGGCTATCGGCAGCAATAATGTTCTCCCAACCCTTTCTTGATATACGATATGTTAATTGAACGTGTGGGATCGAGCAGCGTTGAAGCACTAGGTGTAGGATCATCTGATATGAATGGTGCAATAAGGCCACGAATTGATTGTGGTCATAAAGCAGTTGTTAGTTTTTAGCAGACACAAAAAAGACAGGTTTGGACTTAGAATCACATCTTATTTTCTATTGTTACTAATTGAAATTTATTTGTATGTTAGGAAAAGAAACTACCACTGTATTAGAGTATATTCAAATGATGATTGTAAGATATATGTGCTTTAAGATTTTTGATAATAGTTGATTATATATGTAACGACTTATAAATCATTAACTTTTTATCTGTTTTCTTGAATTAAATGTGTGGGGTCGAGCAACGTTGAAGCACTAGGCGAAGGATTGTCTTATATGGATGGTGCAATATGGCCACGAAGTGATTGTGGCCATGAAGCTGTTAGTTTTTGGCAGACACAAAAAGACAGGTTTGGACTTGGAATCACAACTTATTATCTGTTGTTACTAAGTGAAATTTATTTTTATGTTAGAAAGAGAAACTAACAGCTATTGTATTCAAATGATGATTGTAAGATATATGTGCTTGAAGATTTTTGATAATAGTTGAATATATATGTAACGACTTTTAAATCATTAACTTTTTATCTATTTGCTTAGTGTTAAACTATATTTTATCTCTTTAACAACCATTATAAATATAACAATATACAAAATGATTGAAAACAAAGCATGTAGACCAATGTTACCTTAAAGCTGAACATTTTCCTATACGAAGCTATATTTTTTGAATTATAATTGGCATTTTAATGATATGATTATAAAGGCTATATGTTATTAATATACTTTTTGGTGTTGCAACAAGCTTGCAGCAGCTTGCAGCAAGCTTGCTTAGAAGCAGATAAGGGGGTGTTTAGGATTTTTTACAAAATTAACAATTAGAAACAACCCGTGTGCATCACACGGGTCGAGATTGTTAAAGTCGAATGAAAGTTTATTGTTTGGCAAATTCTAATTAGCTAAGTACTTGATGATAAAATGAATAAAACGTATATTCTTATACATTGTTAGCTGCTTTGGATTTATTACACAAACGATGTTATGACAAGAGTACAAAATTTTGATAAACGAATCAACACTCGACAAAATCACAATGCAAGCGACCATTATACGCACACCATGCAAAAAAAAAAAATTAACACAAGCCGTGTGCAACGCACGGGTCTGCATGACTCGTCATAATATATCATAAACATTCCTTAATTTAATTAAACCCTAGATTTATCATAATTAATTGTAACACGTTCTAAAGAAAAAACTAGACAAAACTTAATCAAAGACATACCTAAACCTTGAATCTTGAAACATAATTCACCACTTGAATCTTGAAGAGAAGAAAACTTTTTTTTTCTTTTGCTTTGGGGTTCGACCGAATATAATGAAGAGGGGGGGAGGAGTCTTGGCTTATATAGGCAAACCCTAGGACTAGTTATTCTCTAAAACGAATTCGAGTTATACTAAAACTCTTTCTTTTTTCCTCCTTTTTCCCCCTTGCCGATCGACACCCCCTTAATTATATTATA